>CM038796.1:0-96142 GCA_021764765.1 Vicia sativa | reverse complement strand
TACCATTAGTTGGTAGGTAACCCTATTCGTTGGATGTAGAAGACATTCGAGGACGATCATCACTTTTCTTAGGCAACAATCGGGGGCGAGATCATGTGTGGTAGGCCACGTCGGGGACTATGATCTTTGTATCGAAGGGACTATGATGATATGCTTGTAGGCAGCGGTGCTAGGATACCTCTCGTTCGGGGACTTGACCATTTATTGAAAGGCGTGAGAGAATACTCTAGGGGTGCATGTGTGAAGAGAATGTGTTAAATTCGGATATGTTATCTTGAAATTAGAAGTGATCTATGTTCGTTTTATCTTGCCATACGCCTAGTTACTAGCGGTTTATATGCGTGTGTAAATTAAGAGAAAGTAAAGTGTGGAAAGTAAATCCTCACGCTATTACATGGCTTTGGGAAGTTACATAATATAGGAGTCGGAAAGTAAAGGAAGAAAATGAATCTCGCTATTACATGATAAAAACTTTGCGACCTATACATCCTTTCTAGAATTGTAAATGCGAAATAAGAAATAGATAATCGGAATAATAAGAAAATGTTAGCAAAATGTTTTGGAAATTAGTAGAAAAAAGGTTTTTAGGTTAGTAATCCTAATTAGATGATAAAGCAATTTATTGGGAATTTTTTGGATTGGTTTTAATAAGAAAAAGCAATTAAAAGTCAAATTTATAGTTAATTAACAATTAATTAAAATATGCATGCAAAAATATTAATTTTTATGCCAAAAATTAAATAAACATTTTACATCCTAAATGCAAAAAGAAAATATTTTTTGGTGATTTTTTATGCATTAGAAAATTTTTTGAAAAGAAATTAAATTAAATAAGAAAATATGAAAAAAGTTGGTTAGTTTTTGTTAGTGTTTTAAGTTGGCATTACTTTTGGTAAAACTAGACTATAGCAATGTCTTGATAAAAGTCATGACATTCAGAGATTGAAGATAAATCCTACTTGACAAGGATGTTTAAGTCATTTCAGTTGGAAGCAATTCTTGTCTTGAAATTACGAAGTTTGATTGATGTCATACCAGATGTCATGACATCCTATGTGACATTCTGTTCTGCAGAATCTGTTTTTTCCTGAGATTTTTCAGGAAGTTTGTTGAGCTGCTTTATTATGTTTTTCTGTTATTAGATTGCATGCTCACGTGGCTGTTAGGTCAATCTTAGTTAAACCTAAATTGGTTGTTGATAAGACCAAGTTTTTAGGATTAATTAAGTGAACCCTAGCTATTATTATAGAAGCCCAAAACTGAAGTTTCAGGACTGCTTCTATAATAAGGAAAGAACCCTTAACTTGCTGCAGCGCCTCTGGAATGTATTGAAGATTTAGCAGGTTGTATTTTGTGTAATTCTAGTTACTCTTGTGAGCCAAGAAATTATCAATTAATAAGTGCCTTGGACTAGGATTTGATTGTAAGGGTAGTTTATCACTCAAAGCTTTGAAGCACGAGTGTTTGTCTCTTGATTAAAGCTTTGAAGCAAAATCAAGATAGTTTATTGAAGTTGTCTTCACAATTCAATTAATCAATAGGTTGATATCACTGTTGTGATTGAGGGAGTGGTAGGAACTCGAGGTCTAAGTAGGACTTAGATTGAAGTTGCATTAGGTGAGTTTAAGTGAAGGAGATAAAGTGGTTGGTTTATTCTGAATTAATTCTACTAATAGTGAATTTCCTCCACAGCTTGGTAGCCCCGGATGTAGGTGTAGTTACACCTGAGCTGGGTAAACAATTTATTGTTCTTCTTTAACATTTGAATTTATTGTGTGAATTGTTAGAGTGTCGAGATCTTGTGTCATAACATTCTGTGACATCACGTACTCTGCCGGAGGTGCAATTGGCATCGAGCAGGCACCACACTGTTATTTCATCTTGAGATCTAGGGATAATAGTTTACGGCGTAATGGATAAGGAAGGAGGATTTGGAGGTAGACCACTATCTTGGATGAATCTAATTATGATTCTTGAAACCTCGTATGGTTGCCTTTTGAGACCATGGATATTAAAGCTTGGAGAGCTCTCGACAAAGGATGGAAACATCCCACCAAGCTTGAGAAGGATGGAACCCTTGTCTTGAAACACGAGGAAGAGTGGAACAAAGAAGAAGAGGAGCTAGCAGGGAACTCTAAAGCATTGAATGCCTTATTCAATGGTATTGTGAAATATCTTGAGACTAGTTCATCAATGTGGCGGCCAAGGATGTTTGGGACACTCTCAAAACTACTCATGAGACATCCAGGTGAAGATGTCAAGACTTGGATGCTCACTACCAAATTTGAGAACTTGAAGATGAAAGAAGATGAGACCATTCATGAGTTTCACATGAATATCTTGGAGATTGCCAACTCCTCAGGAGCACTTGGTGAGAAGATGTCAGAAGAAAAGCTGGTGAGAAAGATTCTCAGATCATTGCCTAAAAGTTTTGCTATGAAAGTGACTGCTATAGAGGAAGCTTAGGACATCAGCACCTTGAAGGTGGAAGAACTTGTTGGATCTCTCCAGACTTTTGAGATGGGAATCAGTGAAACTGTTGACAAGAAGAACAAGAGTATAACACTTGTATCCAACTCTGAAGAAGGATGCAAGGAAGATGATGAAGAGAAGGTATCTGAAGCTATAACTATGCTTGGAAGGAAGTTCAACAGACTCATCAAGAGAATTGATCCAAAGTCAAGGTCCAATGTCAAGGACATTTCATCGACATGCGGATCTTATGACTCAGAGAAGATCCAAGTCGGAAGAAAAGGAAGTCAAAGCAGAAAAATCGTGTCATGGTTGTGAAGGATATGGGCATATTAATTTGAATGTCCACCTTTCTAAAGAAACAAAAGAAAGGATGGTATCATGAGTGCGATGGTGACTCAGGAAGTGAATCTGAGGAAGAAGCAGCCAAACTTGTCACTGCCACTATAAATCACCTCAACAATGACATTATAATGTTGAACTCCAAACTTGATCAGATGTCTAAGTCTGTCAAAATGTTGACATCTGGTACTGATAAGTTGGAAGAAATTTTGCAGCTTGGACAGAATGTAGGAAATAAGCATGGCCTAGGATATGAAGCTGCAAAGAATTCTGCTGGTGACAAGAAGAAGAACAGATCTGGAAAATCAATGTCAAAGAAGATGTCACAACACAAGGCAGGAAATAGGTCTGGCTCAGGATATATTGAGGCAAAGAAATTTGCTGATAACAAAAAGAAGAACAGACCTAATAAACCAATGTCAAAGCATATGTCACAACATTGGAGTCAACATCAAGATCAAAGAAACATGAACAAAAAGTTTCAGAGATGGAGATGTCATTATTGTGGGAGGTTTGGTCACATAAAGCCTTTTTGCTTTAGACTACATGGATATCCTAATCAAGTTCCTTATGTGAAGCCTAAGACCAACAAGGCATCATACACTCAACAGTGGAAAAAGAGGACTGCAACATTGATAGCTCACACTTCCCTTAGAGTGTCTACCAAGGAAGATTGGTACTTTGACAGTGGGTGTTCTAAGCATATGACTGGAATCAAAAATCTTCTGAATAATGATAAACCTCATTCTACCAGTTTTGTTACTTTTGGAGATGGAACTAAAGGAGAAATCAAAGGTGTTGGAAACTTAGGCATTACGGAGTCCCAAACCTAAATGGAGTGTTCTTTGGTAAAAGGCTTGTTGCTAATCTCACAAGCATAAGTCAGCTATGTGATATGGGATTCAAAGTCAACTTCACTGGTGCGAATGTCTTGTAATCAATGGTAAACAAGAAGTGGTTATGAGAGGAGTCGGATCAAGGACAAGCGCTACATGTGGAATCGAGAACACCAACCTGTCTTCTGGGTACTCTACAGACACAGATGAAAAGGAGGTAAAGTTGTGGCACCAAAAAATTGGTCATTTACATCTCAGAGGAATGAAAAAGATCATTTCCATGGAGGCAGCCAGAAGAATACCAAGACTTCATATTGATGAAGGAAGAGTCTGTGGTGAGTGTAAGGTTGGAAAGCAAACCAGAATGTCACACCCAATGTCTAGACATCTGACCACTTTTAAAGTGCTGAAGCAAACTCCTACGGCCTGGTATGAAAGGCTGACCAAGCTCCTTACTGACATAGTATTTGGAGGAATGTCAGACCCAATGGTGAGACATTTTTCCAACCAAATGAGGAAATGAGGGCTCATGGGAGGTTGACTTATTTTCTTGGTGCAAGTCACCGGATGGAAGACTCAACATTCCTTTCACAGAGCAAGTATGCAAGGAATATTGTCAAGAAGGTTGGAATGGAGAATGCCAGCCATAAAAGGACTCCTGTTCCTACACATTTAAAGTGGTCCAAGGACACAAGTGGAAAAAATGTTGATCAAAGCTTGGATAAAAGCACTTCTGAAGGATGTTTCTTCTTGGGGAATAATCTTGTTTCTTGGTTCAGCAAGAAGCAAAACTGTGTGTCCCTATCCACTGCTGAGGCTAAATTCATAACAGATGATAGCAGTTGCTCTCGGATAGTGCGGATGAAGCGGATCTTGGTGAAATACTGTCACAGGATGTCATGACATTGTCTTGTGACATCTGAGTCTTTATTAATATTTCAAAGAATCCTATACAACAGTGGGACTAAGCACATTGACATTAGACATCACTTCATCAGAGACCTTGTGGAAGAAAGTGATTGAATTGGAACATGTAGCCACTGAACCTCAAATGGCTGACATTTTTACTAAAGCTCCTGAGGCTAGTCAGTTTGAGATTTTAAGGGACAAGTTGGGTATTTGTCAATATGAGGAATTGTAGCAATTAACTTTGCTTTCAACAAAGAATGGAAGAGACCTTTTATTTCAATTAATTGTAAGTGGGTCATTTAATTATTTTCATCTTACTTTTAAAAGGTCCATGAATAAGAAGAGACTCCTTCATATAATAGTTTCTTCATTTGAAAGTATCATATTGTCTTCATCCAAAAGATACTCTCAAACCCACTGCCATTCTCGTTCTCATTCCCTCAAAAGTTTTCAGCAAAATATGTCTTCATCCTCTTCATCATCTCAAGAATCTGGTTCTTCATCACCTACCATGGCTGAGGTTAGGGAAAATGCTGAAGCCATGCATGTCGAAGCTCTGAGGGTTACTCCACTGCGTGCAATGGCTACTGACCCAGAAAAAGTCAAGAAATTGCGCACAAGGAATGCACGAAGGTCACAAGCATCACCTTCTGGTAAGACTTCTGAACCATCCTCTTCTGTTCCCCCAAAAATAGCAAACAGAGAGGGTCTGGAGTCACGTGCATGAAGCCATTTCTAGGATAGTGACTAGGATCCTAAATGAAAACCAATCTGTACCTGGGGTTTCAGTCCCTCTAAACCCTAAGTCTGCTAGCCCTAGTTTAGCAGTTGATCCAGATGTCACTGAGAATGTCAAGACATCTGATGATCATGTCAAGAAAACCCCTATGGATCCTGATACTGAAACAACTGTTGATTCTCCTGTAAAGAATGTTGCCAAGCCCTCTGTTCCAGTCATTGAAGATGATACTCTTGTTGAACCCCCTGCTGGTAATGAAGATGAGATTTATGGTATTCAGAAACCCGGAAAAATGTACCTACGATAAATCACAGTGAAACACTGTGACTACATTTCTGATAGTATCTTGGAAGAGACTCCAGAAAAACCAAGTGGTGATAATCTTGAAGAGTCTCCAGTTCAAGATTCTGAAAATTTAGTTGAACCTCCTGTCATAGATTTGGATGAATTATTCTCAGACAATGACCTCATTGCCAATGTCAATCCAAGCATTGCAAAGGATGATGATGAGAAGGAAGGAAAAGCAGTGCCTCACGAGTCTGTTAAAGAAAAAGGTGTTGAAGATGTGCATAAAGCTGAGAAGAACTCCAAAGCTGGACCCTCTACAAAGAAGTGTAGAGTAAAAACTGTTGGTGGTGGCTCTAGACCAAAGAGAACACCAATTGTGAAAAAGAGAAAGGTTCTGAACCGGTCGATCAAGACTCGATTTTGATGTTGAGAGAATGTCACGAGACATTCATCCAAAAGAGCCAACTCTTGGGAGCGCCCAAGGTGCACAAGTGGCCATTGATAACATCTCATTCCATCATCACGAGAATCTGGAATATGGAAGTATGTTTGCAAAGAGGGTGGCTCTGGAAAGAGAGTTGAATAAGAGTGCACTTGAGTGCAAGGAGATTGTTGATTTGATTAAGGAGGCTGGTCTAATGAAAACAGTTGTGAGTTTCTCAAACTGTTATGATGTTTTGGTAAAAGAGTTTATAGTCAATTTGTCAAGTGGCTGTGGTGATGGGAGGTTTGCTGACTACAAGACTGTGTATGTGAGGGGGAGAAAAGTAAAGTTCTCTCCAAGAGTGATCAAAGATTCACAGGAGATCGAGATGATGCTCGGCCGGAGCTTGAGAAGCGACAACCAAATCATAAACCACCATCACCAAACAAGTAAAGCAATGGCCTCTGAAGGGAAAACTCACAGCCAGTAAGTTGAGTGTCAAATTTTCCATCCTGCATAAGATAGGTGCTGCTAACTGGGTCCCAACCAATCACAAGTCAACCATTTCTATTGGAATGGGAAGATTCATATATGCGATAGGCACTCGAGGCTAAATTTGACTATGGAACCTACATATTTGACCAGACCCTCAAGCATGCTGAAAGCTATGCAATCAAAGGACCAATAGCCTTTCCCTCCCTACTGTGTGGAATTATCATTGATCAATTTCCTGACATTCTTGGTGATAGAGATTCAATATGCAAAAGAGCTCCTGCACTTGGATTCCATTACAAGCTCTTTCAAGGGAAACATGTCCCAGACATTGTCATGACATCTGCTGAGACATCAAATATCAAGGAAAAATATCAGAAGGCAAATGTCATAGCTGTGCTGAAAGCAACTTGCAAGGAGCTTGAAGCAAGAAAACAAAGTCTTGAAGAGAGTCTCACACTTGAAAAGAGCAAGAACAGAGGTTGAGGATGAAGGGCTAGCTGGTGATGATTCTGCTGCAAATCTGGATGAAGATGCTGATGCTGATCAAGCAACTGCTGCTGAGAGCAGTTCTGAAGATGCCTCTTTCCACAATGCTTCTTCTGGAGAGGAAATCACTTGATTTGTAATCCTGTGCAATTGTTGCCTGAGTGTTTTTGTTGTTAATTTTACTTGTTTTAATTCTGATTACCTTGGAAATTGTATTTCTTTTGATAGGATGTAACATTTAACAATCTTTGGTACTTAATTATATATTGAAATTTTGGGGTACTTGTATTGGTCCTTTGGCCCTTTGTGGCTAAAAGGGGAGAAATCTTGGGTGACAATTAGAAGCCTGATGGAAATTTGTATGGGTAGAATTTATCTTCTCTAGGTTCTGTTTCTTTTAAGGTTAGGATAGCCTAGAACTAGTCTGTTTTCTTCTGCTGCATAGGTACTCTGATGACTTAAGTTGTTTTAGCCAAAAATGTGCCAAAGGGGGAGTTTGTTAGTGTTTTAAGTTGGCATTACTTTTTGGTAAAACTAGACTATAGCAATGTCTTGATAAAAGTCATGACATTCAGAGGTTGAAGATAAATTCTACTTGACAAGGATGTTTAAGTGCAGCTCAGATTTGGAAGCAATTGCTGTACTGGAAATTCTGCAGAAGTTTGATTGATGTCATACCAGATGTCATGACATCCTATGTGACATACATTACGAGTCTGTTTTTTCCTGAGATTTTTCAGGAAGTTTGTTGAGCTGCTTTATTATGTTTTTCTGTTATTAGATTGCATGCTCACATGGCTGTTAGGTCAATCTTAGTTAAACCTAAATTGGTTGTTGATAAGACTAAGTTTTTAGGATTAATTAAGTGAACCTTAGCTATTATATGGAAGCCCAAAGCGAAGTTTAGGGATTGCTTCTATAAGGAAAGAACCACTACCTTTATGCGCCCTGGAATGTATTGAAGATTTAGCAGGTTGCATTTTGTGTAATTCTAGTTACTCTTGTGAGCCAAGAAATTATCAATTGATAAGTGCCTTGGACTAGGATTTGATTGTAAGGGTAGTTTATCACTCAAAGCTTTGAAGCACGAGTGTTTGTCTCTTGATTAAAGCTTTGAAGCAAAATCAAGATAGTCTATTGAAGTGTGTCTTCACAATTCAATTAATCAATAGGTTGATATCACTGCTGTGATTGAGGGGGAGTGAGTAGGAACTCAGGTCTAAGTAGGACTTAGATTGAAGTTGCATTGGGTAGGTTTTAAGTGAAGGAGATAAACCTGGTTGATTTATCCTGAATTAATTCTACTAATAGTGAATTTCCTCCTGAAGCAACTCGTTTTTCAAAAATCATTTAAATTTTCAAAAGCAATTGAAATCGCCACCTAATTTTATTTGTTCTAAAGAAGAGCGGAAAATATAGATAAAACCCACGAAAGAAAAGGATAAGGCGGTCTCGAAATTAAAGAGATATAGGTTCGAGTTGGTTATGCAAGGGAAGGTATTAGCACCCACATCCATCGTACTTTCGATGGTAGCCATTTAGTTCAAAATGTGGTGGTGTGTTAGTGTAAAATTTTACGATCTTCTAAGTTTTGAAAAGATAAAGAAAGGGAGAAGAAATGTTTTAATTATTTTGAGTTTGACACGGTTTTGAAACCGCGTGCCTACGTATTCCCTCGTGCAATGGGAAAGTCAAAACTCCGTAGTTCTTCGTTAGAAAATAATTGTTTGTTGATTGATTTTAAATGAAAAGACAAGTCATCATTTTTAAAGGAGAAGACTCGTCTAACGTCCACAAGGTGTGATAAAGAATAAAGGACTACGCACCAACATGAGGGAGGGTTTGAGAACACCTCTAGTACTCAAGTGGAGAAGTCGAAAACCTTGGGAATAGAGGAAGAAGCATCTCAATTATAAATGAATCATGTCTAATCTTGAAAAGGGTTTAAAGGTAAATGGTGCTTGGAGCGCACAAGAGATATTGAATGTGTTGGAATTGATTTTAAATTGTGGATGACAAGTACCAAAACGTTAGGCTATCATCTAACGATTCGAATACTCGAAATTGGCGAGTAACTTCAACCAATCATCTCTCATCCCAAAAAATTTATTATGAAAAGGGTGAGGTGAAACAAAGTTCACATTTATTAAGTGTATGGAATAAAGTATTTAAGTCATTGGGCTATCCTCTAATGGCCCAAATACTCTACATTTTAATTAAATCGTCGGGCTATCATCCAACAATTTAATTAAATACCATAGCACTATGTTTTTTTTGTTTTAGAACATGGATTTGAAGTTTCTCAATTTATTAGGCTATCATCTAATCAATTAGAAACTCAGATTCGTTTTAATCGTTAGGCTAACATCTAACTATTAAAACAAATCTTATCCAAATGTTCTCTTTTTTGGTAAAAAAATTTTGAAAACAACTCGACGTTGGATCGAGGTTTGAGAAGAAGACTCGACGTTGGATCGAGTTTTTATTGAAAGTGTTTTAAATGCTTGGTGAATGGAGAACGAATCAGGTCGAGATAATTGTAAATAACAAATAAAATCGACAAAGCCCATACAAGGTGGCCAACCTAAGTATAAAACAATTAAATTACATGTGTACTAGCAAAGTGGGCTAGTCTACTAAGGCGACCAATTGGGACAATTGATCCAAATAGGCTCCTGTAAGAAGACCCAGGATCAAGCGTACATGTGTGCATGTGTGGTCATCGCGACGCTTCGTAGCTTTGTCGACTTACGGGTTTAAAAATGATTTATTAATATTAGTATTAAAAAATGATTTTTTTGGTTTTTGTGTAAGTGACAAATAATTAAATAATAAAGCAATAAAATCTTTACTAAAATTATTACAAACCATAGGGATGGGGATACAAATTTACAAATGGGGATACAAAACCCAAAGACTCCTTAATGTATTTTTTTTATATATTTGAATTAAATAAATAAATAAAATAACTCACCAATAACTATACCAATAAAAAAAATATAAACAAATGTGATTGAGTAAAAATAGTTCGGAACATTTTTTACTTGTAATCCTTTTTTATAAATAAATGAAATATATAAATGTTGCAAGAAAATAGGAGAGACTATTTGACTAAACAAAATCATGATATTTGACATTTAATAAATAAAACAAGATTAATAAAAAATAAAGAAAAAATCAAAAAAGGTTAAACAACTTAGTCCAACATTCTCTCTAGATTCGATTTCTCTCACGCTTAAAACTCTCTGTTTCTCTCAATCTCTCACGTTGATAGCTATGCCATTAACGACCTTTCTCGAAATCGTTTCTGTTTTCCTCGTGATGGCCATGGAATCATCCCTCTCACCTAAACTGCTACTTCATTATGCCTTTCTTGAACGCTAAAACAACAACACAAACCTAAGTCCCAAATCTACATGATTCAGATCTAAAATTGATATAGAGTTACACGGTTGCAATCGAAAGAAAAATAAAGAAAATAGATAACAAACCAAGGTATGTTGATTTACGATTCAGTTTGATTCTTCTTCATCTGCTCGCTTTTGGATACGTATTGACCATTGTGTCATTGCTAAACCTCTGAATTTGTTGTTTTTCTCGAATCGATGTCGTTGTTGCTTTGGACTTCTTTTCACATACGAGCTGCTATTGTATTGGAAATCTGTTTCGAGTTGATGAGTGTCTGAGATTTGAAGAAAGTTGGGTCTGTTTGGAGGAAATTTTAATAACTATGAAACTTGGTGTTTTTTTTCGATCAAATATCTTTCTCTCCCCCTTTCTCTGATTTTGAGTGCATTATAAAGGAAGTGAAGAGTGAGGGATAGGATAGGTGATTGCTGAGAAATTGAGAGGATAAGGATTGGGAAAACTTAGTTAGGACAAAATCAAGGACAGATTAGTAGCTATAAAATGTTGGTGGAATGACAATTTGCAGGGTAGTGGAGTTGTGTTGAATATGGCTTGAAAATACAAACAGAAAGTACAACCAACCTTGGATGCTCTTTATATTTTTTTTTGTAAATTATACTAATAACAAAAAAATGCATATATATTGAACTATAATTAACTTAATTTTTTTTATTACAATAAAACTTAATTAAATAATATATCAGAAAAAAAATAACAGAAAAAATAAAATAGATATAATGAATATTGGATAGTAACAGAAAAAATTAATTTAAATTGAAAATAAAACACAAGTTTTACTAAGAATCAACTTATTTATTAAAATAAAATAGATCCTAAAGAAAATAAAGATAATAAAAGTGCAATAAAAAAATGATTCTAAAAAAATTTAAGATGTGTTAGAAATTTTTATAAGAAATAAAAATGTAATTAACGATGATTATTAAAATCAAACAAAATGGAAAATCTACCGTTGATTACTAATTAAAATTCAAATATGTAATAATAGAAAATATTTCAAAAAAGGAAAGATTTTATTTAATTCAAAGCTCTAATCAAAAATGCAAAAATCAAGCATGAAATAATTTATAGATACAAACATAATTACTATTAAAAACAAAATATTGTTATTTAGAAAATAAAACAAAATTCCTTTTAATTATTATTTCATTATTTAACTAATAGAAATTATTTAGTAAAACCTCACCAAATAATTAGAATTAATTAAATATTAAAAATAAAAATTAAAGTGAGAAAGGATGCAAATCAATGATGAATGTTATTTTTTTAATTTTAAATATAATCGAGTAGAAAAATAGCAGGGTAAAATTTGGGGTGCAACACCTCCACAGTAGCCGGATGTAGGTGTAGTTACAGAATTGGGTAAACAATTTATTGTGTTCTTTCTTCTTTATTTGAATTTATTGTGTGAATTGTTAGCAGTGTCGAATCTTGTGTCATAACATTCTGTGACATCACGTATTCTTGCCGAGAATCACGTATCTGCTGCCAGGAATTGCAGTTTTGCAAGTTGTAAAAAGAAAGTGGGAAGCAGGATCGAACCCACGACCTCTGGATATACCCAGCGTATTCTTAGTGAGCGAGGCAGCCTTGGTGTTTTAAAATCACAATCATTGGATTATACGTGATCACGTGTTCTATTTTGAATTTTCAAGGCAAGTCAAACTGTGGGCCCCGATTTTAAACATTGAGCCAATCGGATCGCACCATAACGCACGCCGCGATCAAAGGGTCTCACTTTGAGGCGTCCAGGAGCTAGGGCTCCGTCGTCTCCGGCCGCCTCGACCTAAAAACACGCAAAAGCATCATTCAGCATAAAACAAAACCCGGATCACCTAATTCAACCCCTGCGAACACGATGGTGATGTTCTTTTGCTCTGAATCGGCCTGGATATTCAAATTCGAAGTTTCATCAGTTTTGGAACCCCATCAATGGAAAACTATGATTTCTAGTCAAAGCTCACATGTTATGCATCAAACATGTTCTAATGGATACCACGAGATCATACAAGCAATCGGCAGATTAGTAATGCATGAATTATGAAAATTGATTTTAAAGTTTACCAAACCGGTCTTTGCTTGGATGACACGATCTGGAATGGCTTGGCCTTGTGTAAGGGCTTGGATTGGTTGCTGGAATGCTCAGGAACGCGAATGAATCAATGAGAAGGCTGGAAAGTGGCTGCAAATAGGATTTCGAAATTTGCAACTTTGTAAGAATTTTGTGAATTTTAGAGTTTGCCCATGAGGCTAGGGTTTCTCTCTTGTACTTGTGAATGTATCATGTATTTATAGAGTATGAAATTTGATAAAAAGAATGAGAAAATATATTGCTTTGAGTGCAAAAATATTCCCTTGTAAATATTCATCAAATCTTTCAAAATTGGATTTTTCCTTCCTTGTAGCATTTTGCACAATTTGGCATGTTATTTGGGCTTCTTTGGTCCTCAAGATAGGTAGAAATCAAACCCAACATGTCTTATACCTTGCTTTTGTATTTTATTTAATTTAAAATTGAATTAAATGCTTTAAATTCAAAATAAATTAAATAAATTGAAGAAGAGGCGTGGCAAGGTGTAGAGAGGCCATGGATAATGTTAAGATCTAGTTTGGATCATAAAAATATAAGCCCATTTGGAAATTTTTTGCATTTGTCAAGTATTTCTCTTTGTGCACCTCCTCAAAAATGCTTAACTTGTACAAGGTGTATCTTGCTCATTTTTAAATATTTTTGGGTGTTCTTGGACTTTTTAGAAAGCTCGAGATGTTCTCTAAGAAACCTCTTTGGTTTCATCACAATTGAAGTTTCCATGCTCATGAACACTTCTTTACAAAAAGTTGACTTTTTGTTGACTTTGAAAAGGACCTGTAAAACATAAATTTGTTTAATACAGCGGAACTGCAGCTGCTCTACAGTCGGAGACGTAGGCATAAATTGGTCGAACTTCGTTATCAAATATCGCGTGTTCTCTTTATGTATTTTTTTCGTATTTGTTTTGTTTCGTACTGGAATTATTGTTCTAACAATTTTAAATACATTTAATTTCAAACCCCTTTCTTGACCTGTGAGGATGTCATGAGTTTAGCAAAAGTATATCACAACAAAATGATTAGTAAGTGGCTAAAAACTTTGGATGAAGAAATGGCAAACATGTGTTTATTGATGCAGCATATGGGTTGGTAAATATGCTGCCATGATAAAATCTTGGAGAGGACATTTAGGAAGCGCTTTTTTGTTCATACATATCGTACCTTATCTCGCCCAATTTTTTTATAAATTCTTGTATTGTCCTAATAAATTAATGTAGACACATTTGTATTTGGTTGGTATTTGAACCAAGCTTTGTCAAGAGTGTTAACCATGCTAATTTTTATACAACTAAAGTTAACCAAATTTAAACCATAAAAAATGTTCATTCAGAGTCCGAATAAATTAATAAATAAACTCATGTGTTTGTAGGATAGTTTAAAAATATTTGTTAAACAAGTTTGGGTTTTTTAGTATTTAAATAAGAGACTTTAAATGGAAGAGCCTTGAAATTTAAGTTGCACCAATAAAAATAAATTTTGAAAATTTGTTTGGTTAGCAACAAGATGTCACACATAATATTGAGACAATGTATCAGACAATATGATCTAAAAAGAGGTAGGTTTGTACAAACAAACAAAAGTAAAGTTAATAACACCAATAATTAATAATTTTGTTCGGTGCAATGTCACCAATGTCTAGAGGGTTGTAGCCTAAATGTCTGGTTAATGAGAAGTCAACGAAGAAGGTTAAAGTATTTGTGTTCGAAAGATTAACTCTATTAACTAAAGCGTTTCGACCAACATAACAAACACAGTTTAAAGAAATCTCAAGAGATTATCCACAAGATTAGGCTCACTTGCTCTTTCAGACATGTTGAAAAGCTTCGACAAAGGACTACATGAAGGCACCTTTCGACACCATGTCGAAGGCAATTAATGCCAAAGACTTAGAATATTCTAATGTTCAAGAGTTAAAGAAGTTTAGAAGCACGTCGAAGAGTATTACAAGTGTTAGAACAAAGTTTGTTTCTAATAATATATTAAAGTTTTGATGATAACAAGTATAATAAATTTTGTATAGAAGTTATGATCCTCTGATAAATATGATACTCTAACATGCTTATGTTTAGTTTCAGAAGATGTTCTGACTCAAGTTCTAAATGGAACGTTACACCTTGTTGAGTAGAAGATAAATTTAGAAGTTCTAAGGAAGAACTTACGTCACGCATGCTAGAAGCAACCGATGAAACATACAAGCGAAACCTCGATAAGAAGCACCAAAAGAATGTTCTGATTAGAAGATGTTTGCTTACAGAAGATCATGAAGTATTAGAAGTTCTAATGAGAATATAACTTCTGGTCACACAAGCTAGAAGCAACTTCTGATATAAGCAACTTATGATAGAAGCATGCAAGCGCAAACCTCTGATAGAAGCACCATGTGTAAAATTCGGATAAAAGTAACTTCTGATAGAAGCAGACAAGCACAATTCTGATAGAAAGCACCAACATAATGTTTTGATAAGAAGATATTATAACAAGGCTTACAGAAGATCATTATCTAAATACACGTCATCTTCTAAAAGACAAAACCTGCCATAGTAACGTTAACCTACTGAGCGAAGAAGACAAAATACTTGAGTGGTTCAACTTTCAGGGATTATTTAGCAAACAAATCACGTGAAGCTAAACAAAGTCATAATTACATTTTCCAGTAACCAAGACACACTACCATGCAATAGAAAATTTCTGGAAGCACTATATAAAGCATTCAAATTCAAAGGAGAAGATAACAACTCTCAACAACACTCAAGAACAAGGCATAACAACTCATAATAATTATCTTGAGTAAACTCACGCTGCAAAATATAGATTAATTCTTGTAATCAATTTACTAAACCTTTGAGCTTCATATTTTGTGTAAACTTCACTTTGTGAAGAAAAGCTTTTTAGAAGCAATATTGTACACAGTCAGTCAGAAATCATTTATTTGATAGTTGTTCCTTGAGAGACCAGTTGGGTCAGTATTATCGAGAGGGCTAGGACTAGTTAAGTCTTATAGGTGTTAGTCATTTGCAGTTGGCTTATGCATAGTTGTTCCTTGAGAGACCAGTTGGGTCAGTATTCTCGAGAGGGCTAGGACTAGTTGAGTCTTAGAAGTGTTAGTCACTTGCAGTTGGCTTGTGCATAGTGGTTCCTTTAGAGACCAGTTGGGTCAGAATTCTTGAGATGGCTAGGACTAGTGAGTCTTAGAGGAAGTTAGTCACAACAGTTGGTTGTGTAGTGTAATCATTTGATTATAGTCGTTGAGAGAGGCGAAATCACTTTGATGGGTGGACCAGAGTAGTTTGAGTTTCAAACAAACCACAATAAAAATCCTTGAGTATTTTAGTATTGTTGTTTAGGTAAAATAATTAAAAAGAAGAAAAACTTATTCAACCCCTGTTCTAAGTGTTTTTCCAAGCCTTCAATTGGCATCAGAGCTCTTGGTTCTGGTGCAAACACTTAACAGTGTCAGATAAAGATCCAGAAGAAAAACACAAAATGGCAACAGAAAACAACACTAAACCTCCAATGTTTGATGGAGAAGACTTTGAGTATTGGAAGGATAGACTGGAAAGCTTTATTTCAGGCTATGATCCTGATCTATGCGACACGGTGTTGGATGGTTACAAACATCCAGTATATAGAGATGGAAACAAGATTGAAAGGAAAGCTATGGACAAGGCACAAAAAGCAGAATATAAAAATAATCATAAAGCCAGAAATATTCTCTTAAGTGCTATTTCAAAATTAGAATATGAAAAAATCACAAACCGAGCCACAACGCATGACATTTTTGAGTCACTCAAAATGTCACATGAAGGGAACGCTCAAGTTAAGGAGACCAGAGCTCTAGCGCTTATCCAGAAATATAAAGCATTTAAAATAATAGTTTTTTATTTTTAATACAATATTAATTAATATTTATTGTTTTCAAAATAATCGTTACAGTGTTTTTATTTTGAATACAAACGTAGTCCGTTTATAAAGGAATCGAAATGATTGCTAAATAACTTTAATATTTTGAAAAAGTTAAACAAATGAGATTGCAAACAAACTTTGTCTAAATTCAAAAAGTTCCAAAACAAAAGAAAGAAAAGGAAGTTTGCAAGTCATTATTATTGTTGACTATCAATAGGAAATTGAAGTAGTGGACACAATCAATCCTCCACTAATTCTGGCTTTTTCTTCTATACAGTATGTTCCACTTCTAATTCTTTGCTTTTTCTTCTATACATTGCTACAAATTATTAAGTCTTGTTAAGCTGCATTTTCTTCTACCTTAAATTTCTTTAACTATTCTTACTCTTTTGAACACTACCTTAAGTTATGAAGGCTATTGTTGGAGCACTTCTTTCATCTTCTATGGAATCTTTGGTCAAAAGATTGTTTACGGTGAGTTCTTGATTTGTTTGAGGAGGACTCGACTTGCGTTGAGCTATTGAAAAAACTGGAATAACACTGCTGAGTCTTCAATCTGTACTTTATGATGCTGAGGACAAACAGATCGCGAACCCTGCTGTCAAGAAGTGGCTGGAGATGTTGCAAGATGCTTTCTTCTTATTTCAAAAAGTTTAACAGAAAGATCTATTCTAAACTGCAAAAGCTATTTGAAATATTAGAACATTTGAGAAACCAAAATCTTGGATTGAAAGAAGGTGATTCCAACTGTGTTTGGAATGTAACTCCTACAAGCCCTTTTTTGGGAGATGAATCTGCTATTTATGGCAGAGTTGATGACAAAAAGAAACTTAAATAGTTTCTGCTGTCAGAGGGTGGCAATGATGGTGGAAGTAAAATAGGAGTGATTTCTATTGTGGGTATGAGAGGGTTAGGAAAAACAACTCTAGCAAATCTCCTTTATGATGACCCTGATGTGGAGGAGAAATTTAAGGTGAGAGGGTGGTCACATATTCCAAAAGTTTTTGATGTTGTCACCATCACTAAAACGATCCTTGAATCTGTCACTTCGGAAACAATTACTGAGACTAACTTTGTTAAACTCCAAGAAAAATTGCAACAAACTTTAAGTAACACAAAGTTTTTATTAGTATTAGATGATATATGGCATGCAAATGAAAACTATGTTGGTTGGAATAAGGTAAGTGATATCTTTAATGTTGGACAAATAGGAAGTAAGATCATCATCACAAGTCGAGATGTAAGAGTCACACTACCCAAGCTAAAATCTCTCTATGTCCACGACTTAAGATCTTTGGAAACTGAAGATTCCTGGTCTTTACTAAGCAAACATGCATTTGTAGAAACAACCTACCAACAACATCCCAATCTAGAAATAATTGGTAGAGAAATTGCCAAAAAATGTTGCGGCTTACCATTAGCTGCAGTAGCATTGGGGGGTATTCTTCGCACCAATTTGTCACAAGATCATTGGAATGATGTATTAAACAATAGTATTTGGAAACAAGCAAATGATGAGGTGCAACCAGCTCGCTATTGAGTTATCGGTTTCTTAAACTTCTTTAAAGGATGCTTTGCATATTATTCAATTTTCCCAAAGAACTCAATCTTAATGAAAAAGATGGTGGTTCAGTTGTGGATTGCAGAGGGTTTAGTACCTCGGCCGGAAAATGAGAAAAATTGGGAAAAAGTAGCATAAAAATACTTCGATGAACTGGTATCAAGGTCTACGATCGTCAGCGGTTCCTTACTCGTGAGAAAACAACTTTGAAATGCACGATCTCATCAATGATTTAGCTATGACAGTTTCATCTCCATATTGCACTAGGTTAGACAATCATAAACGAAGTGAAAGAGTAGATAAAAGGGTGCGACACTTGTCATACAGCGGATCGATATATGAATCGAAGATAAATTTGATGAATTACATGGATTAAAGGTTTATGAACCTTTCTAGCCATGCTATTCAACCATCATGGAAGTCTAACGGTCCGTGTTGTTGAAGTTATTTTCGACTTGTTGTCGACTATGACACAATTACATGTGTTATCACTTTCACCTGCATAAATATCGTTGAATTGCCCAACTCTATTGGAAATTTGATAGGTCTGCGATATTTGAATCCTCTAGCACTTTCAGTTAAAGGTTGCCTTGAAACATGCAAGCTTTACAATTTGCGAACTTTGTTGTTGTCAAGATGCCAGAACTTATTGAATTGCCAAAGAATATGGGAAATTGGTGAAACTACGCCGCCTTGACATCGAGGGTACTAAATTGAAGAACATCTTAAACAAATATCTAAATTAGAACATTTACAGACCTTGTCAGACTTTATTGTGAGCAATGTTGAGGATGGTGGATTGAAGATTGAGGATCTAGGAAAATATGCCCATCTATCGGGAAGCCTTTCCATCTCCCAACTTGAAAATGTAACAAACCCATCCCATACTTCTCAAGCAAAGCTAGAGATGAAAATAGAAATTGTCGAGTTGGAACTAGGATGGTCTTACACTGCTCCTTCAGACTCACAAATACAAAGTGTTGTATTGGAACAACTGCGTCCATCGGCAAATTTGAAGCGTCTGACCGTCGCTGGATACAATGGTGACAAATTACCAAATTGGTTGGACAATGCTTTGATGATTTGTGTGAATTCTCTTCAAAAGATGACTTTAAGAAACATTCCATATCTAACATCCTTTCCGAGAGACGGTTTTCCCAAAACCTTACAATCTCTCATAATTGAGGGTTGTGATTCATTGACATCAGTGACCTTGTGTTCTCTTCCATTCCTCAAAAGTCTACGCATTGAGGGATGTAAACAATTAAAATCCATATTAATTGAAGAAGATGCATGGAAATGACCTATAATGTTCCTTTCAATTCAATGATCTTCCACGCATTTTTAGGTCTTGCTCCTTGAATAAAACTTGTAGAAAACATCTTCCAGATTATGGTAGATAAAGGAATGAGCCTCAAATGACGAAAATTGATCAAGTTATGATCCTTATAATTTGGGAAAAAATCACTTTGAAACATGTACAAAATTTATTAAGTCCACAAATGACTTATAATGTAATCAAACTATTGATGATCCTCCAAACATAATTGGCTCTTTTAATGTAAAGAGAAGTTGTTGGAGATGTGTATCTGATGAACTGACTTTGTAGGATTTTGTATCCAAATGTGCGGATAGCAAGAGTCGCCACCGACTTTTATTTTATCCATTAAGGAAGGTAAAAGTAGAGAAAAAGACCTTCGTTAGATTAAAGGTAAGGGAGAAGGTTATGAAAAAGGAAGGTATTAGCACCCCTTTCCATCCGTAGTTATCTACGGGCTCTTAGTTGCTCTAGATCACTTTAAAATTGTGCTTTCTGTGTGTTTGAAAATGTTTTGAAAAGGCATTTCGCTTTGACTTTGTAACGATTCATGTAGGAATGTATACAAAGTGTTCGGAAATGTTTCGTTTTGAAAAGAGTTTGAACTTTGACAAAAGGTGTGAGGTGCAAAAAGTATTTGATTTGAGCAAGCAACTAAAAGTCTTATTACCTACTCAGAATGGTCGTTTTCGTGTTATTTTACGTTCCTTTAGAATAGCGCTAGCCATACCATTAGTTGATAGGTAGCTCCATTCGTTGGATGTAAGCGGGACATTCGAAGGGACATCGGATGGTCATAGAAGGCAACTTGTAGGAAGTATCCTAGCACATTCGAAGGGACTATCATTATTTTTCGTAGGCAACAATCGAGGGTCAAGATCATGTATTCGGAGGCGACGTCGTGGGTCTTATGATCTTTGTATCGAAGGGACTATGATGATTTTGTTTTAAAAGCAACGGTGCTAGAATACCTCTACGTTCGAGGGACATGACCATTTGAAATCGAAGGCATCGAGAGAGAATTACCCTAAGGGGTGCATGTGTGAAAGAAGTGTGTCAAATTCAGATATTTTATCTTTGAAAATTAGTGGGCTACGTTGATTTTAGTCTTGCCATACACGCCTAATTACTAGCAGTTTATAGGGTGCGGAAATTAAAATGCGGAATGTAAAGATGCGGAAAGGTAAATCCTACGCTATTACATGGCTTTGGGGCAGGTACATAATTTAAACTTGCGGAAAATAAAAACCTAATTTAAACTATTACATCCCATAGACAGTTACATTATTGGAAAAATGAAAACAGTAAAAGAAAACCGTCTGAAACGGAATAACCTGTGAAAGAATGAGAAATCAGAAAATACGAGATGAATCGAATAAGAGAAAAAATGTTAGAAAAATGCAAATTTTTATATGAGAAAAATATGACATGCTGGAAATAGTACTAATATGCTAAAATAATTTTTTGGGATTTTTTAGATGCAATTTAATAATTTAAAATGAATTAAAAGTGATTTAAATGCAAAAATTATGAATAAAAATAAATATGCATGCAAAATTGTATTTTTTAATTCTATAAATTAAATAAAGATTTTATGAAAATAATGTAAAAAGAAAAATAATTTTTGATGATTTTTAAATGCAGAAATAAAAATATGAAAAGAATTAAAATAACATGAAAAATATTAAAATAAAATAGAAAAATGGAAAAGTTTGTAAAAAGGAGAAAAACCAAATGGTCCTGAGGAGAATCGAACCCGGACCTTGCCTCCACAGTCACATGCCTTGCCAGACAAAGCGCTTCATTTGGAAGCGGATCGAGTGAAAGAAACACAAGTGTCGCTCCCTGATGCTCCAGACCGCGCGCGAAGCTTCATCGTCCCCGATTTGAATATTTGAAGCTAGCGCCGGCCATTGTTCGACGCTATGTCCCTGGCTAATTCAAAAAATCAAGCAAACATAATATAA
Source organism: Vicia sativa (assembly GCA_021764765.1). Lineage (NCBI taxonomy): Eukaryota > Viridiplantae > Streptophyta > Magnoliopsida > Fabales > Fabaceae > Vicia > Vicia sativa. Next base: position 74,885 of record CM038796.1, on the reverse strand, counting down.
ATAAGTTCTAAGGCCATGGTTCGATTCAGGACATCATTCCAGATGCAATGGTATAGGTCTCATGGTCCAATTTTTCCATTTAAACAAAGCCCTAATTCGAGCTCAGAAACCCTAGCTATGGTATATCACGATTCAGGCCATGGAAACACGATTGGCTTGCCGAGATCGCTTGCAAACTTGATTCTAAACATGAACAAACAATCAAAAGCAGTTAATAATGCATGAATGATGAAAATCGATTTTGAAAGAAACTTGACAAACCGAAATCGTGTTTGATAAATTCTTGATGGTTTTGAATGATGTAAGAGTCGGATCGACTCTAAAGACCTCGGAATGCAATGGAATCCTCAAAATTGATTGAAAACGGCTGGAACCAAGGCTGCACTTTGCTTGAAGGTCACGGATTTTTGAGCTTTGGAATAGGGTTTCTAGGGAAATTTTTCTGTTCCCTCTTGATAGGTATGCATCACACATTTATACTGGATGAATTTGGCATGGTTTTTGGAAAGAATCAATCAACATTCAATGTAAATCAAAATTGATCTTTGTACAAAATCAAATTTTCAAAATTTGATTAATTTCCAATCCAATCTTGCCATATTGATCAATTTTCGAAAATTGCTGGCTTTTGTGAGTTACTTGAGTCTCAAGGAAAGAATAAAAATCAATCTTTCAATTAATTTTGATTTTATACCTTATTTTTAAATTTAATTTGCATTTAAATGAATAAATTACAAATTAAATAGAAAAATAAATCAAAAATTCGTGGCATTGGGCTTGGATATTCCTAATTGTGTGAGGAATAAGTTTGGATAAAGAAAAAGCAAGCCCATTTGCAAAAAATTTGATTTTTAGAAGTATCTCTCTTTGTGCATTCTTTCAAAATTGCCCAACTTGTGAATGGTGTATCTTGCTCAATTTTCCACATTTTTGAATGTTCTTGGACTTTTTGAAAATCTCTAAGAGTCCTCTAACCAACCGTTTTGGTCTCATCTCAATTGGAGTTTCCATGCTCAATATATCTTCAAAACAAAAAGTTGACTTTTTGTTGACTTTGAAAATGACCTGTAATGTTTTGAGCCATACCTCTCAAATGAAGCATTTTTTGGACATTCTTGTGAGACATGAAGTTGTAGAGAATTGAGTTTCCTTCAAAACAAGAGGTGGTGGAAAAATTTCTGAGAAAGTATGAGAAAGTTATGATCAGTCAAAGTTCAGTTGACTTTTCACCTAGAAATCCTAATTTGGAAAGTTTGACTTTTGAGCAAATCTTGAGTTTTCTTGATGAATCATGGTCAACCCTTGATCAAATGATGCATGTAAATTCAAAATGAGGATGTTGACCAAAAAATATGAAGTTTGACTGTATGTTGACCACAGTTGACTTTCTGTCCAATACAACTGATTTCCAACCATCTGAGCAATTGTCTGAGCAATCTTGACTTGTGAGGCTTGAAACTTGACATGGAGAATCTTTGAAGCATATGAGGAGGCATGATGAACATTGGAGATGTTGGAAATCCATCTGGAGCTGAGAAATACCAAACCCTAGTTTGGGTTGATTGTCTAGGAGAAAGTTTGTCTGATCAACTCTTGATGAATCCTTGAGTATGAATGTATGAAATATCTTGAGAAGATGGAGGGCAAATTTTGGGGTATGACAGCTGCCCCTGTTCAATCTTCTTGTACTGGAAGGTTAGATTGACACGCTTGTCTTTCGTGCCCTGGAGGTAGAAGATGATTGAACACTCGAGTACACCTGAAAATTTGCACTCGCTGGTGATACGGGAATGGGCTTACAGATGCCATTTGGAGAAGTTGAAGACTTCGCTGGGAAATGAGTCGTACGCTAGACTCGGGGTTGTCCATAGGAGAATTGACGGGGATGGGCTTAAGATGCCATCTGGAAAGATCAATGCTGGGGAGTGAGCCATACGCTAGGCTCTGTAGACGTTTCTGGAAGTGGAAAGAACACGGAGATGGGCTTAAGATGCCATCCGGAGGGAGTCGTACGCTAGACTTCGTGCTCATCTTTAAATGAAGTTATTGGTTTGTATTGATTTTTAACCAAATATGCAGCATTCTAAGAGTAGAGCAATGTTGACAAGTAGTCGGAGATGGGCTTAAGATGCCATCCAAGGCAACTGAGTCGTATGCCAGACTCTGTAGTTGCTGCTGATAATAATGAGGAGTCAGAATATATCTTCGTGCAGATTACTCTGAGGGGATAATAGCTGGGGAAGTGTGGATAGTTTCCCTGTTGTGCATCGGGTGTTGATCCACTGCCTGTTATCGGAGGATAACTTGTGATCGTTCGGATAGGGTTTCCCGTCTAGCTTCGGGTATTAATCCTGGATCCACTATTGGAGAACAGCGAGGGTGGTCATTCAGATAGTTTTCCCGTCGAGATTCAGGGCTTAATCCTGGACCAGCTGTCGGAGGACAATTAGGAGCGGTCTTTCAGATAGTTTTCCCATCGAGATTCGGGGCTTAATCTTGGACCTGCTGTCGGAAGCGATTTTCACCTGTTTTGGAGAAAACAAAGGAAACTTTGATAGAATATTGGTTAGTTTTATGCAAAGTATGATGCATGATGATGTATATGAATATATGAATGACATATGCATATGAATTATGATTTTATGAGAAATGTATGAATGATAGATGTCGCGGTATTTCAAAACATATCCATCTTGAAGAAGGAGCGAATGTTCTGCTTGGAGATCTCTGCCTTCTGTTCGAGAATGAAGATCTTTAGAAGAAAGATAACTTTGATTCCTCCGTTGTACTATCTGACCAAGTCTCAGGCCTAGATATCGTTGAGGAAGGTAGAGATTGAGAAACTCGTTGTTTGGAGATCTCGTACATAGACCCTGCTGGGAAGAGTTTGGGAAGTAGTCTGTGGTATGTAGACCCTGCTGGGCAAAATTAGGAGGCGCTCCACTGGGGATTTTGAGTGTAGATCTCGCTGGAGAGCGTTTGATGGTTGCTGGGAGACCGGGTTAGAAGAATCTGGTGCCCGTTGACATCTCTGGCTGGGGAATAAGTGGTGTAGGTTTCCTCCGGTGCACTATCTGACCAAGTCCTGGGTCTGGACACTGCTGCTGGAGAAAAAGGGAATAGTTGCGAGGTATCCGCTGGGGATGAAATGCTACTGCTCGAAGATGGGCGCAATTCGGCTAAACTGAGTGGAAGCACTGCTTGGGGATTCTCCTCTACTCCGCTGGGGAAGGTTTTGAGGTGAGTAACACTTCTGTGGGGATCAACGCTCTGCAGGGGAATGTTTGGTGACTTTCGCCGTTTTCTCAATTCCTGGAGCCTGTAGTAATTACGTTTGTATGTTTACTTTTCGTATGTTTGCGAATAGATTCTTATTGTTAGATGTATATAATCATTTAAAGCAAACGTTGGGACTTTATGCAAGCAACAACAATGAAAATTGTAAAGAGAAAGAAAACTTGTGTTTATTTGAAAGGTGGCGTATGGCCGAATAGTTTGTTCACAAGAAAAGTAAAAAGCTATGCGGAAACAATCTCGTTAAGTCTCAACTACGCTAGTACTCATATATTTCAACTATCTCATCTCCTTGCTGTCAGTAGAAAGTGAGTGAATTGATCTTCGCCATTTGAATCTTGAATCTTGATAGTATGCAGGCGGTGATCTAGAAGACATAGTCGTGCGCTTAAATCTAACTTTTGCCTAGACCGCCCTTTCGGGTTTTCCGTCTACCGGGATACCCTTTTTTGTATATATCCTTAACTTTTGCCCGAACCCTTTTGGTTCGCCAGGATGCCCTTATTTTTGCCTAGGCCAGTCGACCTAGCGGGTCTCTTTTATGCGTAGTATTTTTTGACTATGTCTGCGTTCACAGGGTGTGGGAAGTCTTCACCATCCATGGTGCTAAGTATCATAGCTCATGGGAAAATCTGTCTTGACTACAAATGGTCCCTCGTAGGTGGGAGTCCATTTGCCCTTGGGATCACCTTGTGGAAGAATGATGCGCTTGACTACTAGATCACCGACTTGGTAGACTCGGTGCTTGACCTTCTTATTAAATGCTCTGATCATTCGTTTCTGATAAATCTATCCATGGCAGATGGATGCGAGTCGTTTCTCATCAATCAAATTAATCTGGTCAAGGCGAGTCTGGACCCAATCGTCTTCACCTAACTCTGCGTCCTAGAGGACTCTAGTTGAGGGTATCTGAACCTCGATGGGTAGGACTGCCTCCATACCATATACAAGAGAGAAGGGAGTTGCCCCTGTTGATGTTCGTACTGTAGTGCGATAGCCATGAAGAGAAAATGGTAACATCTCATGCCAATCTTTGTAAGTCACTGTCATCTTCTGTATAATCTTCTTAATGTTCTTGTTGGCGGCTTCCACTACGCCATTCATCTTAGGCCGATAAGGAGAAGAGTTGTGATGTCTGATCTTGAACTGCGTGCAGAGTTCGGTGATCATCTTGTTGTTGAGATTAGAACCATTATCTGTGATAATCCTTTCAGGAGTGCCATATCGACAGATAAGATTATGTTTGATGAATCGAGCCACAACACTCTTGGTAACATCTTGACGAGTCTTCTACCCATTGGTGAAATAGTCAATTGCCACAAGGATGAAGCGATGTCCATTGGAGCGGTGGGCTTGATTTCTCCAATCATGTCAATGCCCCACATTGCAAAAGGCTAAGGAGTGTTAGAACATTCAAAGTCGGAGAATGCGTGCACTTTATGCATAAATCGGCATTTGTGACAAGATCGTCGGTGACAATCGGCTCCATGGTGGACCAATAGTAACTTTGTTCTCAAAATCTTCTTAGCCATGGTGTGTCCTTTGGAGTGGGTACCAAATGCGGTGTAACTCTTCCATGATACGTTTTTCGGTCTACCGCAGTTGGTCGTGGTTGCTTGTATAAGATCGTTCTTTGAGGAAGAATTTGGATGCAAATCTTCTCAAAACTTCTTATCGTTGATAGATGCCCTGCGGGATATTCTGAGTCTCAAGATACCTCTTCCGTCGTAGTACCAAGGTTTCTCTTACGTATCAAGCTCATAACAATATGATGGTTCGTCAAACCTTTCAATGATGATCAGGGGCCGTTGTCCCATCGACCTTGAACATAGATGACATAGTAGCCAATGCGTCTGCTAACTGATTCTCTTCTCGTGGAATGTGATCAAAAGTAATCTCTTCGAAGTAGGGGATCAAACTCAGAACATGATCTCGATATGGAATGAGATTTGGATGCCATATCCATTCTCCTTAATCGGTGATCACTAAAAGCGAGTCTCCATACACTTGCAAGAACTTGATTCTTAAGTCAATAGCAGCTTTAATACCCATGATGCACGCTTCGTATTCGGCCATGTTGTTGGTACAGTTGAAACATAATCTGGCGGTGAAAGGAGTGTGTCCGCCTGCAGGGGATGTAATGATGGCGCCAATGCCATTGCCAAGTGCGTTTGCGGCTCCATCAAAGACCATGGTCCATCGGGATCCTTGTTCACGTCCTTCGTCCGGGCCTGGTCCCTCACAATCTGTAACTAGTAAAACGTCTTCGTCTAGAAACTCGAACTGCATAGACTGATAGTCGTCTACGGCTTGATGAGCCAAATGATCGGCTACTACACTTCCTTTGATCGCTTTACGAAGTGTCTTGGATGTCATATTCGGTTAGGGATCATTTGCCATCTTGCTATTCTTCGGAGAGCTGGTTTCTCAAATATGTATTTTATCGGATCCATCTTGGAAATCAACAAGGTAGTGTGAGTCAACATATCATCTTAGTCGTGACAGCAGCCAAAAGCGTTGCAAGTTTTCTCATTTGTGAGTATCTCGTTTCACGATCGGTAAACTTTTGCTAAGGTAGTATATTGCGTGCTCTTTCGACCAGACTCGTCATATTGCCCCAACACACCCCATTGAGTTCTCTAACACTTGTCAAGTACATGATAAGAGGTCTTCCTTGACGGCATCGGGATGGGAGGATTACAGGTACTCCTTGATTTTGTCAAAAGCGATCTGGCAATCGTCGTTCCATTCTACTACTTGATCTTTCTTAAGTAACTTGAAGATTGGCTCACAAGTAGCAGTTAGATGTGCAATGAACCTGGCAATGTAATTCAATCGACCCAAGAAACCTCTGACTTCCTTCTCTGTGCGGGGAGCTGGCATCTCTTGAATAGCTTTAACCTTGGCGGGGTCAACCTCAATTCCTTTTCCACTGACAACAAATCCTAGGAGTTTACCGGATCTGACTCCAAAGGTGCACTTGTTAGGATTAAGTCTCAGTCTATACTTCTTCAACCTATCAAACAGTTTCTGCAAATGATCAAGATGTTCTTCTTGATACGTGATCGAGCTATCATATCGATCGGCGTAGACCTATCTCGTGATGAATCATGTCATGAAATAATGTTACCATAACGCGATAAGTGGCACCAGCGTTCTTGATCAAAGCGGCATAACCTTGTAGAGAAAGTGCCCCAATGTAACAAAAGTAGTCTTCTCCATGTCTTGGAGCCATTTTGATCGATTATGTAGGAGAAACCATCCATGAAGGAAAAACCTTATCTTGGCGGTGTTGTCAACGAACATCAATATGAGGAAGTGGAAAATCGTCTTTCGGACTCGCTTTGTTCAGATCTCTAATCCACACACATTCGTGCCTTACCATCCTTCTTAGGTACGGGCACCACATTAGCACCTTTGCGGATAAAATGTGACTAAGAAACCGGCATTGAACTGTTTCATAACCCGACTTTGATTTTCTCTAACATCTCGGAGCCTTGTCGACAGACTTTCATTTCCTTGGGAGAAAACCCTCTTTTGCGGCAATCGATTGTACCACAATATCAATGTCAAACCGGCATGTCTTCATTATGACCAAGCAAAAACCTCGATATAGTCTCGTAGCATCTGAACCAATCTTTCCTTAACAACGCTCTCAAGACCCGCTCTATCTTGATCTCCTTTCATCTTCGATCGGTACCCAAATTCACAACCTCAATTTGCTCTTACGTGTTGGGTATATAACTCGCTCTTCTTCTTTGTGCGATCGATAAGTTCTCCGGCACTTCCTGATCTTCCTCACTTTCATCTTGACTTGGTAGATCGGATTATCGAAGTCATATTTAGTAATAGCATAGTGATGCGATAAACCTAATGTGTCTAACGGTATCTTAGCGCAAGCGCACAGCCTATCGCGTAGTAATAAAAGATTATCGAATCACAGGGGACTTTGTAATCACTCTAGTCGGAAAGTAATGTTTGTTTTGCTAAGGCGGAAATTGTCACGTTTGGTTTTAGGAGGGTTAAGGAAGGTAAATTAATTGGTTTTAAAGTAATTATGAAATGAAATGGTCGGTATGTAATAGAGTCGACTTAAAGGATCTAATCTGGCTTAGGCATATAAGGATGGTCAACTTGGTTTGTCCGTAGAATTAATCAGTTTAAAAACCCTCAACTCACACTTTCATGGTCTTATCTCGGATTATACGTCTAAAGCCCTATACCTGCTTTCGCTAGCCTATAAGTGTTTAGAAATACTTTTTGGAAACTTAATTAATTCTAATCTGTTTTAAAGCGCTTTCACTGTATTTAAATCAAATGCCTAACTTTAGCTATCCGGTTAAAAACCTCACACTTTCGTGGTCTCGATCTAACCTATTTATCTTACTTTCGTACTTGAAGGTTTTGTTTTAAGCATAAAAGTTATAACGAGTTAAGTTGATTAAAGTTTTAACCTAAGTTGTTGATCGGATGCCTAATGTCTCTTACTATCCCATACCGACACTAAAGGTTTAGCTAGCCATGGAAATTAAAACTAACGTCAGAGGAGTAAAAGCAAACAAATATAAATTGGACATTATAAATAATAATAATTTAAACTTGCATTAATTAATTAAAGAATACTTGTAACAAATTGCAAAAATAAAAAACACGAAAATAAAAGCGATCCTATATCCTTCTTCCACAGATCGGAGAGTCGGACTTCGGAAAATTCGAAATGCAAAACTAAATCTGAAGCTTGAAATAAATGTATCCTAAACTAGAATAATAATTTCTGATGTTGGAAATTATTATTTGAGCGATAATTAAAACAAAGGAAATTAAAAAGCATGAAAAAGAATGTAACTTGATTACAAATGGTTCTCAATCCGGCGAGCTTCGCAATCACATTAAGCCCATTATCTTTACACGTGAGTGGAACAGCCGGTTAGTGGTTACGATCAAAACACAGCGGTTTACGGCACAATTATGTGGCAACCTCTTTTATCCGATTGTAAGATGCGGGGATCGGGACCGTGATACGCCTACCAAGTTCGATGCCGGATGTACGAACCACGAACAATGGATTCTTACGTTACTTAATAAAACACGCATCCGTTGGATTAAGCGATCGGGTGAGGATCGCCCATTTAATTGGTGCCTTGGCTATTCCTTAAATCATGTAACATTTTCTAAATTATTAAGATCATCCACTTATATTCATCGACTTTCCACGTGGCTTGTGCTAAGGCGGTGCCATGCTAGAATAAACTACTAGGGGCTAATTTAAGACTTAAAACTGAAAGTATCGGTATAACGGAAATAGAGACGATTCGCGTAAGTAGGGAGTCGAAGGTGTCATAATCATATAGTTCTCGTTGGATCGCTCTCGGCCTTCTAACTAAGATTTCAGTTAAAGTAGGTAACTAACGATTATGTGAATATAAAAGGCGAAAAATTTTCGTATGGCTAAATAAAACGGGGAGAAAATGAAATAACGAAATATAACTGAATTAGAAATGAAATTACTCGTTCTGAAATTTAAAATGCAGTACTCCTCCTACACTATATCAAACATTGTCTCAATGTTATGATATAACGGCGAGGTTAAATTAAAAATACAACGGAAAACAAGGAAAACAACAAGAAAAGGAAAAAACTACTGGCGACCCCGGCGGCTTCGGGTTCTGGACCTTCTGGAAGGAGTAGCTTCAGAGTCAGTGCTCTGTGGTCCAAAAGATGAAACATCCATCCTCAGAGCGTTCAGCTCGCTTAGCACTTCATCAAGCCTTTCATTCGTTGAGCGCTGACCACTTAAGATTTGAGCATTTTGTGCAACTAAGGCGTCGAAGCGCTCCTGATGCACCCTCTCGGCTCTAGCAGATATAAGATTTTGATGGTGGATAGCTCGGAGGATCTCGTCAAGAGATGGAGGTGGAGGAGCAGAAGACGACTCAGGTATGTCGAGCAGGAATAGCTCTATCGGTTCTTCACGCATCTCGCCGGTGAGGGCCGACGAGGAGGTTCTTCTTGAGGCGTGAGCCTTGAGGGTCTTCAAGGTTGAAAATCCAGTTGGCTCGGTTCTGAGGGTCGATACGATCCCTGCAAGGCAAAACAATATTAGTGTAAACGCGGTTTTGGATCACTGGATGGAACTTTCCATCGTCCCGCTCGTAGATGAGGTGGGCTGATTTGCAATGGTCAAGAGTGAGCAGGAATGGAGGTCGGGATGGTAGATGACCAAGGTGTCACCATGGTTTAGTGCTAAAGCCGGAAGACAAGCCCTCCAAAATAGAAAGGTTTTCCACCTGCAGTGCGGATGGAGTGGATATGGGCGAGGAGGAAGGTGCGATTGATTTTCGACCGAGAATGCAATGCATGAAGAACGACTCCTTGAGTTTAACGTAGTTCTTGTCTCTTGCGAAGATTGTGTTGCCTAGAATGCGGTGGAAATAGCGTATGGCGGGTTGGGGATTTGGGTGGCGTTGAGATGATCGTAGGAGTGAGCTCGGTTATTGGTGAGGCGATGCCAAAGTCGAAAGATGCTTCTCAAAGTTATGCGGTACGGAGATGGGAACCTTCCTCGGTCTGAAATCAGCAATTGTCCGAGCAGCGTTTGAGAGAACTCGTGTTCGGTACCAAATATGCCAAACGTCACAACACCAGAAAGTTGGTTAGTGGAACCAGGCGGAGTGATGTAGCAGAAGGAACTGAGGAACTCGAGAGTGAGTGTCTCGTATGTGGGTTGGGGCTGGCTACACAAGCTCCACAGATTGACACTCTGAAGAAGGCGTTGAACACCTTCAAGCAAACCAAGATCCCTCAAACAGTCAGTATCAACGTACCGAGTGGGGTGCAGACCACGACGTTGGAATTTCAAAAATTTAATGCGTTGAGTTTCACCTTGCTCACCATTACGAAGGGTAATGCCTGGAATAGGTTGAGGATTGTTTGCCATTTGCATGCAAGGTTTGTTGAGTGAGAAAGGGTACGGTTGAGGAATGGGTGAATGAGAGGATAATGCGGGTAATGTGAATATATAGAGTGAAAAGAGATGGTGGGAAGTTTGAAAATGGAGAGGGATTGATGGTGGGTTGACTGGAGTTAATGGGTGGTTAATGGAGGGAGTGGGATGGTTGATAAGTTATGGAAGAAGAAGAAGAAAGGTTGAGGAAGAAGAAAGAAACATTACGCAAGCAGGGTTCTTGTGGCCAGCGTTACGGTCGTAACACCTGGCGGCGTGCTTGCTGAAGGGGCGTGTTACGGTCGTGGGGAACAGATGACGATCGTAAGAGCTACAATTTTTGCAAATTTAAACAGAACAGAACATACTTGCACAGAGTAACATTATATATTAAGCAAAACATCTCAGATACTCCAACATAAACATAACACTAATCCATTCAACATATATATTCCAATATAGATAATTAAATCGCAATAGAGCAGAAAACCATAAAACATTGTAAGCATAATAATGATTTAAAGATTCAAAATTGAAAACAATTGCATTACTCCAAATTAAGTAGCTTGTTCTTTCTGACAGGAGGTAAATTGACTTGTAAATTGAAATGCGGTAATTTAACCAAGAATTGAAACTACCTAGAAACAAAAGCGGAATAGGAAAATTCTAAAAACTAAGAATTGAAAAAGCGAAAGACTAAAGACTAAAACTAAGAACTGCTTCAATTTTTCCTTTAATATCTCTAAAGCTTGGGTGATGTTATAGAATTGCTCCACTGTGATGTCAGTCAAACCAATAAGATCTAAGCGCATAGTCTTCAATTCATTCTTTATTCCATCAATGTCCGTTTTATAAGCATCCAAAGTGGTCAGAATGGTGTTTAAATGTGTAGTGTTTTCTCCTTGGTTTATGTCAGGGCCTACTTGTGCTTCAGTCATATTTGTAAAGTCATGGTAACGGGAGGTTTTAGGATCATTTCGTTTCAGACATGAAATTATCGACAACAAAATATGATTGTGGTGTTTACGGTGTCTGGGTGGTCGGTGGATTCAATTCATACAACCAATTATCACGGTTATGGACACTAACTCGGGCATGGTTTGGAAGGGTAAAAAGTAACAACCGTTTCTTATCGGTAATCATAAGGTCAGGGCCTAAATTTCCTATTATCATGTTGTTGAAGCAATCAATATTCATAGGCCTAATTGATCCAAATGGTGAGCAGTTATTAAGTTAATAGCGAAGTCCAAAGCATTGCAATCATTGTAACCAATCCTCCCAGCGTGAGAACATTAGGGTCCTCACTAATGCGGGTAAAGGTCTTCATCGAGGTTGGACAACATTAACAGGGCGTCCGGTGTTTAAACAATAAAGCAGATATAGTTCATCCTTGGATACAACATTTTGGTTTTGTTCTTTTCCAAACAGAGTGTGGGCAAGAATTCTATGGAAATAACGGATGGCTGGGTTATGTATTTCATTGGTATCCATGCTTTCTGGGTCAGGGTGATAGTTTCCGGTTAAAGTACCCCAGAAATAATCCAGCTCAAAATCCAATAAATCGGCCTCAGGGGTAGTAAAAGCTAAGGGTCCACTGGGGAATCCTAATAAAGCAGCTAAGTCCCTATGGTTATAGGTGAACTCAATACCAAAAAGTCTGAAGGCAATAATTCCTTTGCGGGCTCCGACACCATGTTCAGGGATGTAAACTAAGGAACTCAAGAATTCAAGGGTGAGTTCTCGGTAAGTGATAAACCTATTTTTCAGGTGTGCTCTCTCCCATCCTAACTGGTTAAACATGTAGTAAACACTGTCAGTTATGCCTAAAGTGTCCATAGTGGGTTCATCATAATCTGAGGTTAAGCGGTGGCTCTTTGAGACAAAGCCTCAAATCTTCTCCTTTGGTTTCTACCTCTAAAGGTGGTTTCCATAAAGTTCTGTGGGGGATCCATAGTAAAAGTAAATCGGGGAAACGGAGTAGAGGAGAAAGTAAAGAGAAAAAGACTTCAAATCACATAGCAAGTAAAATTGTTTTGAAATCAGTGACAGTTTTATAAAAGTTTAAAAAGATGAAAAGTACTTATATAGCAACCAAAACAAATAAAATAAACAAAATAGCAAACAAAAACAAAATAGTAAATAGAATAGCAAACAAAACAAATAAAATGGGTTGCCTCCCATGAGCGTTGTTTTAACGTCATAAGCTTTGAAAATGCCTAGTGAAAGATTAGTCGGGAGAAATAGGTGGTAATTCTGAGGTTTAAGCTTATTCGTATAATCTCTATTATCTATCACGATGATCTTGTTTTAACATTGCCGTTTACAATAAGCGGGGCTATTCTATCCTTAATTTCTACCGCTCCGCTAGGAAATACTTTTGTAATTTCGAAAGGACCGGACCATCTAGATTTAAGTTTTCAGGGAAAAGTCTAAGTCTAGAATTGAATAAAAATCGACATCTCCCACACTAAATTCTTTCGGGATAAGCTGATCGTGCCATTTTTAGTCGTTCTTTGTAGATTTTAAGCGTTTTCGTAGCGTCTAGTCTTAATTCTTCCAGTTCATGTAAATCGAGGATTCGTTTCTACTCCCGCGATGTAGTTAATATTGAGTGTCTTTATCGCCCAATAAGCTTTATGCTCTAATTCTCTTGGGAGGTGACGAGATTTTCCGTGAACAAGTTTGAAAGGTGTAGTTCGATAGGAGTCTTGTAGGCTGTCCTATAAGCCCATAAAGCTTCGTTAAGCTTGGATGACCAATTTTTTCGAGAAATAGCGACAGTTTTTTCTAATATTTGTTTAATCTCTCTGTTCGAAACTTCGACTTGTCCGCTAGTTTGCGGATGATAAGGTGTTGCTACGCGGTGTTTTACTCCATATTTAGATAGTAATTTATCAAATATCTTCGAAATAAAATGAGATCCACCGTTACTAATAACAAGTCGAGGGACACCAAAACGCGGGAAAATTATATTCTTGAAAAGCTTTATTACCACTCGTGTGTCATTTGTAGGAGAAGCTATGGCCTCGATCCATTTTGAAACGTAATCGGCTCAGCAGTATAAACTTGTTTCAAAAGAAGATGGGAAAGGTCCCATAAAATCGATTCCCCAAACATCAAAGACTTCAACTTCTAGTATTCCTTTACGAGGCATTTCATCGGCGTCGGAGATATTAGGTGCGTTGGCATCGATCCGCGAGTTTTAGCGATGTGGACATCCTTCCACGAGTTAGGCGAAAAAGGCGGCTTGGAGAATTTTGGCACACGTTTTAGAGGTGCTAGCATGTCCACCATAAGGAGATGAATGACAATGGGAAATGACGTCTTCTATTTCTTCGTCGGGTATACAACGGCGGAAAATTCCATCAGGTCCTCGTTTAAATAAAAGTGGTTCGTCCCAATAATAACTCTTGAGATCATGGAAAAATTTCTTCTTCTGTTGGTAAGTTAAGTCAGGTGGAAGCGCACCGGCAGCTAAATAATTAACGATGTTGGCATACCAAGGCAATCCTATGGTCATGTCAATGGCTTCCATGATTTCCTTAGCTCCTGGCTTATGTAAATCCAATTGAGCTAGGTCGCTTATCATATGTGCTATCAGATGTTCATACGGAAAATCGTCGTTAATTGGCACTTGTTCGGGTTTTATACCTTCCAAATGGGATAAATGATCCGCTACGACGTTTTCGGTTCCTTTCTTGTCCTTAATTTCCAAGTCAAATTCTTGTAAGAGCAAGATCCATCGGAGGAGTCTCGGTTTTGCATCTTTCTTGGCAAGTAAATATCGATAGCGGTGGTCCGTGTAGATGATGATTTTGCTCCTACAAGGTAAACGAAATTTGTCAGCCGAAGACCACGGCTGAAGTTCTTTTCAGTTGTGGCGTAGTTCATCGAAATTTGATCTAGCGTTCTGTGGCGTAGTAAATGCGTGAAGTTTCTTATCCTTTCTTTGTCCAAGAGCTGCGCTCTGCGTAATCACTTGCATCGCACATGATTTGAAGGTAACCTCTAATCGGGCGGTTGCATGATTGGTGCGAAATAAGTGCGGCTTTAAGGGTTTCAAAAGCTTTAAGACAATCGTCATCGAATATGAACTCGGCATCCTTCATTAATAGACCGGTAAGTGGTTTTGTAATTTTAGAAATCTTTAATAAAGCGTCGGTAAACCTGCGTGTCCTAGAAAACTTAGTATCTCTCGAGCGGTCTTAGGTGGTTGGAGTTCTTTAATCACTTCTATCTTAGCTTTATCAACTTCAATTCCTTTATTGGAAATAACATGTCCAATCGATTCCTTCTCGACCATGAAATGGCATTTTCCCGATTAAGCACAGGTTCACTTTCACACATCGTTCTAAAACACTCTCTAAATTAGATAGACATCCTTGAAACTTTGTCCACACGGAGAAATCACTTCCATGATGTTGTCAATGAAATCTGCGAAGATGGCCATCATACATCGTTGGAAAGTTGCGGGGGCATTACATAATCAAAGCATTAAATGCATCTGTGAGCGTTCCATAGGGACACGTGAATGTAGTCTTCTCTTGATCATCGGGGTGAATAAAATTTGGAAAAATCCGGAATAACCGTCTAAATAGCGAGTAGGAGTGTTTGGCTAATCGTTCTAACATTTGATCAATAAAGGGTAAAGGAAAATGGTCTTTCCAGGTAGCTTTGTTCGATTTTCTATAATCAATGCACACTCTGTGTCCATAACTACTCTTTGTGTTATCGATTAGCCTTGTCGTTTTCACGACAGTGACACCTCCTTTCTTAGGTACGACATGCCTTGGGCTAACCCATTTCTTGTCGGAGATCGGGTTATAATTCCGACTTCCATTAGCTTTTTGATTTCATCTCGACTACGATCTTGAGGATCGGGTTGATTCTTCTTTGAGGTTCTCGAGGTTTTGCAATCCTCTTCTAATAGAATCGATGCATACAAATTGAAGGACAAATTCCTTTTAAGTCGATATGTTGTAACCTAACGCGATGGGATATTTCCTTAGAGCGTCTAAAAGTTTTCGGTTTCAAGCGGTCCTAAGCTGGAATTCACTATTACAGTCGAGTTTGTTCGATATCAAGGAATTCGTATCGTAAATTTTTAGGTAAAACTTTCAATTCTAGTTTGTGTTTCTTGGGACATGGCATATGATTAGGTGTAAGTGCTAGACTTTCGCTTAGGCTGTCATCTTTATATGGTTCTCATAATTATCATCTTGAATATCGGAGGGTTTCAATTTTCATTATTTGAATATGTGGTTTTTTAGCTTCCATCTCTCTCACGCACTCATCTATTATATCGAGTAAATAACATGTGTCATTCATGGCGGGTGCTTGTAATTGAGTGAGGATGAATTCCACTTTTCCTCTCCGACTTGAATGTTAATCGCCCTTCTTTACATCAATTATAGCTCAATTTGTGCTAGGAATGGTCTTCCTAATATGATAGGGATGGCAGATCTTGGTAATGTCCATAATTATGAAATCGGTCGGGATATAGAATTGACCTATACTAAGCGGAACATTTTCAATATACCTATAGGATATTTAGCGATCGGTTAATTGAGCAGACATTTTGTAGGTGTAAGTTCTCCCATTTCGACTTTTTGCAAATAGATAAGGGCATGACAGCGATACTTGCTCCTAAGTCGCATAGAGCTTTGTCTATGACAAATTTTCCAATATTACGGGGTATAGAAACTACGGGTCTTTTAGCTTAGGAGGCATGTTATTACGAATGATAGCACTACATTCGTGATGAGAAGCTTATTCCGTTATCTTCTAACTTTTCTTGTTAGATAGGATTTCCTTAAGAAATTTAGCATGATGCATCGAGTAATGGCTTAGGAATGGTATTGTGATATTTAGTTGTTTGAAGTTCCACGAATCTCTTAAATTGGCTCATCGATTTAGAATTTGTTAATCTCACGGGATCTGAACTTGTGGTTTATAGAGGCGGTGGAGGCACATAAGGTTTCTCTTTTTCTCTGACCTCTTGAGTTTCGTTTTCCTTTTCTTTCGGGTTCGCTCTCGTTTTCACTCGGCTTGTCTTGCTTGATACATACATTTGGGTTTTCTAGTCTTGGATCATGGGTCGTCAAGTTCTTTTCCACTCTAAGTATCGGCACATTAGCGTGTCCTTTGGGTTAGGTTGTGGTTGACGAGGAAATATTCAGCGGGAGCGTGATAGGTGCTCTTTGTTGAGCTACTGTGAAATCGAGTTTCAAGCATCTTGTTATGGGTAGCTAAAGCATCGACCTTGCTAGCTAATTGCTTAATTTGCTCGTTAGTATGTAAGTTCGATTTAAAACATCCTTATTAGTGCGGGATTGAGAAGCAATGAAGTGTTCTATCATAATTTGAGGTTTGATTTCCTAGGAGCGTTGGAAGTATTAGGTCCGTTATTAGGATGATTCGGGATAGCTTTTGGATAACCGGTGGTGTGCGGAGCTTGTCCGAGGAGCATACAGCATTGTTGCTTTTATGCGAGAAATTTGGATGATTCTTCCAACTTTGGTTATCGTATTCTTGTAGGGATTTCCTTGCGTAGTTAGTTGTTGGTGGTACTCCGGTCAAAAGAGGACATTACGGAGCAAGATGTGATTGAATACCACATAGATCGCAAGTTGGAATCACTGCACTACGGTGGCTGGAGTGGCGGAAAGATTCTCTAATTTTGGGTAAGAGCTTCCACTTTGGCATTAACTTGATCGGTATTCACTTGACCTTGATATCCTTCGGGTGAGATTTCTCTACATTAACTCTCTCGCTTCCCCATTGGTAGTGGTTACGAGCCATACTTTCAATAAGTTGGTTCGCCGGCATATGGTTTATCCATCGATCGCCACCGGCGGGCGTCTATGGTTAATCTTGTGTTGTACAAGAGACCATTATAGAATGTGTGAATAATCAACCATTCTTCTAAACCATGATGAGGCGAGTCTTAGCATATCCTTGTATCGTTCCCATGCTTGAATAAAGATTCATTGTCTTTGTTTAAAACCATTGATGTTGGCTCGAGCATAGCGTTTT
This sequence comes from Vicia sativa, assembly GCA_021764765.1. Classification (NCBI taxonomy): domain Eukaryota; kingdom Viridiplantae; phylum Streptophyta; class Magnoliopsida; order Fabales; family Fabaceae; genus Vicia; species Vicia sativa. Next base: position 57,613 of record CM038796.1, on the reverse strand, counting down.
GCTTGGAGGAAAATATCTAGCTAAAAGACTTTCTTCAACTCGGCCAGTGGTGATTGAGTTGGCGGGGAAGAGATTGAAGCCAAGCACGAGCTCTGTCTCTTAAAGAAAAAAGGAAATAAGGCGCAGAAATCGCCTCGGGGTTTACTCCATTCGCTTTCCACGATGTCTGCGTCTTGCTGAAACACGGATAGATGTAGATTAGGGTCGTCGGTAGGAGCTCCGAGGCGGTTACTGCGAGCAGCGGAAAGAAGCGAAGTTTCGATCGAAATTTGAGCAATAGCGAAGCTGCAATCTTGTTATGAGGCTCCGCTTGAGAAGGAGCTGCGTAATCCTTAAGAGGGCGAGGAGGAGGAGGTGGATCGCCATTCTTCGTAATCGTCGAGATCGGAAGACAGGCGGGGAAGATTGTTGAGTGCAGTACTCTTGAATTCGTCTTCTTAATCGAAGATAACGCTCGATATAAATAAATGGGTATATGCAAAGTACACCTTGAGGAAGGCGTATTTGCATACACAAAGGAAAATAAATAGTTGCCTTAGCCTGAGACAATGCTACTTTAAGAGTGCACTAGTGACTAGATCAAAGTCCCCGACAACAGCGCCAAAAACTTGATGTGCGATAAACCTAATGTGTCTAACGGTATCTTAGCGCAAGCGCACAACCTATCGCGGTAGTAATAAAAGATTGTCGAATCCACAGGGGACTTTGTAATCACTCTAGTGCGGGAAAGTAATGTTTGTTTAGCTAAAGGCGAAATCACGTTTGGTTTTAGGAAGGTTAAGGTAAATTAATTGGTTTTAAAGTAATTATGAAATGAAATGGTCGGTATGTAATAGAGTCGACTTAAAGGATCTAATCGGCTTAGGCATATAAGGATGGTCAACTTGGTTTGTCCGTAGAATGTCGGTTTAAAAACCCTTAACTCACACTTTCATGGTCTTATCTCGGATTATCGTCTAAAGCCCTATACACCTTTCGCTAGCCTATAAGTGTTTAGAAATACTTTTGGAAACTTAATTAATTCTAATCATTTTAAAAGCGCTTTCATGTATTTAAATCAAATGCCTAACTTTAGCTATCCGGTTAAAAACCTCACACTTTCGTGGTCTCGATCTAACCTATTTATCTTCTTACTTTAATGTTGAAGGTTTTGTTTTTAAGCATAAAAAGTTATAACCAGAGTTAAGTTGATTAAAGTTTTAACCTAAGTTGTTGATCAGATGCCTAATGTCTCTTACTATCCCATACCGACACTAAAGGTTTAGCTAGCCATGGAAATTAAAACTAACGTACAGGAAGTAAAAGCAAACAAATATAAATTGGACATTATAAATAATAATAATTTAAACTTGCATTAATTAATTAAAGAATACTTGTAACAAATTGCAAAAATAAAAAACCTGAAAATAAAGCAGTATCCTATATCCTTCTTCCACAGATCGGAGAGTCGGACTTCGGAAAATTCGAAATGCAAAACTAAATCTGAAGCTTGAAATAAATGTATCCTAAACTAGAATAATAATTTCCTGATGTTGGAAATTATTATTTGAAGCGATAATTAAAACAAAAAATTGAAAAGCATGAAAAGAATGTAATGTGCAGTTACAAATGGTTCTCAATCCGGCAGAGCTTCCGCACAATTAAACTCTAAAATGCTCTGTACGTTTGATGTTAAAGTCTCAGGTATTTATAGATGAGTGAATCTGCAGTTGGTTCCTAAAACTTCTCACACGTAGCTTGCCTTCCACTTCTCCATGAATATAGGAATGTGGGTAGTTGAGGTTGGAATGTGCCAAGCGTGGGAGTGAATCGAGGAGAAATAAGGTTTTGAAACTCATTACATTCCACTGCCCACGATCGTATTTTGAAATAAGCGGTATCGCATTACGGTCGTAGTGAGGCGTTGAGCGGGGTGGTGTTGGCTCCGTGTTACGGTCGTCATGGGTGTGTTACGGTCGTAACACTCTTGAGGATAGCTTCGGTCGTGGCACATTGTATTACGACCGTCCGACTACTAAAATTTGTAATCTTTGATTTATCTTTTCTTCTATTCTTTTGATGCTTTCTTGCATTGTTTCATATTTTCTTACATTTTGAGCTAAGTTGTGAATACTGCAAAAAGTAATGACAATCTCGAAATATTAGGGAGTTAATCGGTCAAAATAATACAAAAGCGGGTTAGTTTCATGTAAAATAAGCGATATGATTTCGTGTTATCACATAGTTATTAGATTCGAGTGATTCTGCGATGTATCAAGTGGGTGTGTGTAAGAAACACATAGCTTTTTGAAGGGTGATAAAGTAAAGAAAAACAAACAATTGAATGCAAAGTCCAGCGAATTTATTGAATGAAAATCGCATGACAGCAGATAATAACCCTTGCAAGCGAGCCATGATGCCGGGCAAGGCACTGAGCTTTCAAAGTTTATCGTTCAAAACATAAAGAAATACGAAAAGCAAAACAAAACAAGAACAATTACTCACGGCTAAAGGAGATTGGTATAGCGTCTTGGTCTTCCAATTCTTTGAGCCCTTTATGCGAGTTGGGAAGATCCACTTGCGATGTCGAAGTCGTTATCGTAGTCTTCTATAGCATGGATTCCACTACGATGCGGACGAGAAGGAAGTTGGCGGCGCGTTCACGGCGTATCATCTTCGACCCTCGATGGTGAAGCCTAAACGGTCTTGTCAAATTTGAAGGAAGATGGGGGCGACCCCGAATAGTACCTTTTCAGCAGTGACGAGCATCTTTCAATGAAACCATCCTAGCGGGGCTTGTGTAACCGGGAGTGACGGAGAGTCAGCAGGCATGACTGGGATTGTCTCAAAAGCGGCGGGGTCTCAAAGAATTCACCCTCCATCTCGAGTATCGGAATGACTGTAGATGATGACCATATATTCTTCTTCACCACATCTGTAACAACCTTCCCTTTCACGGGTATTTGACCGATGCAAGGAGGAACGCGCCTTGCCCATGTATCAGGGCGTCAAGTAGGCAAGTAGCGGGACGATGTCCATGACAAAAGTGGAGTCAAAAGTCGGGGCCGACTTTACAGAATAGTTCTCCAATCTTGCTTAGAACATCAAAAGCTCTCACAATTATGTCCTTGGGTCTCGAGAACCAACCCTTCGACATCAAGGCGATCCAGGTCTTAGGAAGGATATTGAGGCGAGAACCGGTATCCACCAAAACATGAGATAATGTAGCCCCTTGCATTCAGAGATGTGCAAGGCTTTGTTGTGTTCTTTCGGCGAAATCGACATCGAGAAGCCTAGGCCGTTGTTGGCAGCCTAGGCGAGTAGTGTCTGGCGACATTCTTGGGCATTAGCATGAGCCTCGAGCAGAGCAATGTTGTCCAGATCCACAACATTGTAGTCACTCTTCTTGATAATCTTAATTTCCTCCATTTCTTGTTTGGAGGTGTCTTGACAACTTCCTTTGGTACTTCGGTGAAGCAGGATGAGTCTTGGTTCTTTCCCTCTAGCTTGGGAATGGGTTGAATAACTGGAATCGACTGGAGTCGCGGTGTCTTTTGGAGGAGAAATATCGGAGAGAATACTCTTCGGTTCGGTCACCTTCTTGGATCCGGTGATGTTGTCAATGTCAGGAATGGTAGCTTCAATTGTAAGATCTTCAATGGTCAGAGGGTCTTGCTTGGCGCCATGATAGTAAACATCAGCTCCATAATTCCAAGGGATAGCCTTGTCAGAGGAATATGGAAGTGGTCTTGGAGAAGTGATAATGAGAGGTGCCACCCTAGGCACGGGATCAACAGAGGAAATCCTTATAGTGTTAACATCAGCGTAGTCTTCTGGGAAATCGTCACCCCATCCGGTTTCCTTAACATCTTCAAGAGGAATCTTGTAGCTATCAGGGACAGTGTATTTCACCATGTAATCATACTTTCCGCTTGGCTGCCCCAAGGTATCCCACACAGATGGTATTGTTTCATTCGCATCTTCGATCTTCAGCTTAGACATATCTTCACATAGCTTACGCACGGTGGTTTGAAATAGTATCTCACGGTTGTCCATCATGCACTGAACACGTCTTCTCGACCAAGCACAACCATCGGTGCGGATGGGCACCAACGACAATTCTCGGGCATCTGGATTGACACTGCTAGCAAATTCTTCTTAACGATCATTAGAGGAATGGTCAAGTCATCTATGTTGAAAACATAAGTATCTTCTCCAACACATTGGAACTCTTGTCATGGTTAGGCATAGGTCGTTGATCACATTCGAGTCTCAAGGGGAGGGACAAACTCAATCTTAGCTTGATCATATCTTGAATCTTGTTCTTGAGCCCAACAATCATCGATTACCGTGTCGGGGCTATTGGAATGGTAAGCACACTTAGCATTAGGATTGTATTTCGGAGAGGAGGTATTGACATTCGAGGAGGATCCTCAAGGTAATCGACTCTGCTTTCAACATGTGTTGCAAGGCTTGCGACAACGGCATGTTGATCTTAAGCTTCTGTCGCGTTACGGCTGGCGTTGTCTCGAGGTTGTCTTGATGCGGATTGGAGATCCAAGCGCCCACAGTTGAGCGGTCGGTCTTGGCTCGGCTTTTACGACCATTCACATTAGCTTCTTTCTTACCACCAAAGATCTCTTGCGACATTTGAAGATGACTCTACATGAATCTTTCCACTCTTGATACCGGCTTGATCGTTCGCTGTCAATATCATTCGGTGAACCGGTGAAGAATTTCAATCGAGATGATTGAAGAATGGGCTGTTAGTGTTCCCATGAACATATCAACCAACTCCTATTGGACAAGGGTGGTGAACTACGCTAGATCTCTCCATTTGAGCATACTCTTTGAACTTCTCACGACCCATAGACATGCTTTATAGTTGCATGCGAGTGGGTGTCAATTCACATTGTACTCATACTTTCGTAGAAAGCATCAGCCAAGTCACTCCAAATGCGGATACGGTCATTCTCTGGTGATAATACCATTCCAAGCGAGTTAGGACAAACTCTCTTGAAAATAGTGCATCCACTTTCGTCATCGATTAGGGGATTGATCTTCTGAACATATGACTTCAAATGTAGCTTAGGACAAGACACGCCATCATACTTAGCAAAAGTTGGAACTTTGAACTTGGGAGGAATCACCACACCAGGAACAAGACTCAGATCATCAAAATTCAACCCGGACATTTTCAGATTTTCCACAGCATTCAGACGGTCTTCAAGCTGTTTGTACCTATCATCTTCATCAGAGTATTGGCCATCATCATACTTCTTCTCAGGCTCAGGCTGACTGCCTTCACCATCACCCTTGTCAGTTCCCTCATTCTTGACACTTCCTTCAGAGAGCTCTATGCGACTGACCCTCTTAAGACCACCCTTGTAGCGTCTGCCCATGTTGAGGAGACCAACAACCTTCTTCTTCATTGATGAGCTTCTTGAGATCTTCTTGGCCTTGGACCAAGCTGGTGAACATCTCTTGGCCAGGCATTCGAGCTGAAGATCTTTGATGGACTGTTCAGAGCCATTTCTGCTAAAATAAATAGCGAGAGGATGAGAAAACCAATCTTCAATGTACCTGTGATGCAATGTTATGCTATGATATGCGAATGCAATGCAATGTTTTCAAGGACCTTAGAGATTTAAATTTGTTAAACAAGCAATGAACAAACATTTATTAGTACTTCTTTTATTATTCTTTTTCTTTTCAAGTACAAGAGATAGTTCAAAACACTAAAAGAAAGACAGATAAATCAAAAGCTCTAAGTCTCCCACGGGCGCTTCCTCTTGGTGCCGATGTAGGCGTTGATGTTTCGCTCCTCGTGAAGTAGCTTTGTCAACTCTAGTACTTTCTTCTCACTTGCATAACACTGAGCTTCAAAGGTATCCCTTTCTTCTTTAAGCTAAATCCAAGATCTCTTCAAGTCTTCAAAATCAGTAGGCATGTCAGGATGGAGAAAGTATAAGTCGTCACCTATAGCAACAGGTTCCATAATTCTTGGTAAAGCAGTGAATGGCATCATGAGGTTTTGAGCTCGAGCTCTCACCCATTTGAGTAAGGTTCCCAAGGAATGGAGTTACGGTGCCCCAAAGTCTTGGTATCGATCTTCTTTACCATGCCCCAGCGTGTATAAACCTTATAATGGAGATCGTGGTTGTGTCGAACACAATATCTTGGAGAAGCATATCATGCGGACCATCTCTTGAGCAAAACCAAAGGCGTAGAGCTAGAAAGGGTTGTAAGTAATACCTCCCTTATACCAAGTAGTGGTACATTAGAATTCTCCACATCGCTCAATGAAGGTGAAGTCCTTTTGAGAGAAAAGCTCCAACGGATATCTGAATGAGAGAGTGACATTAATCTTTGAGACCATCTCAACCTTTGTTCGTTCTTCAAAACTGATGGAGGAAGGTGCGAAATAAACCACACAGAAAATAGCGGTACACACACATGAGAGTTCCTTGTCTCTTAGTAATGCAGTGTGGAGAATGTAGGATGTCTCAAGTAAAGTAGGCCTTGGATTGCGGGTGAAAACAACTTGATGGCGTTGACATCTATGAATTGATCCGAGTTAGGAATAGAACCAAACCATAGATTAGCAAGGCCACAATGTCTTGAATGCATGGAAACTCATAACTTTGAGGAATTCTCGGGCTTTCTTAATTAGGAACTTAGCAAGTAAACCCTTAACTCTACTTGGTTTCCCAATTAGCTTCAATGTCGGCGCTTAAGATGTAAGGTTGATGCAATGTCTTACTAGGAACCTTTTCTAAACGGTGAATGGCATTTGGTCAAGAATAGGTACCCAGTAGCTTAGAGAACTCTTCAAGGTAGGAACTAAGCGATAATAAGGAATGTAAAGCAATGGTGTTTGGATCAAAGAAGCTGGAATAGGACATGCATCATATCTTCTTCAAAAGCGGAGATAACCAAATCAAGTAGATAACCATGTCTCTTGATGGCCGAGCATGGTCGGGAATCTACGAAACCAATTCTTTGGTGAGAAGGTATACCCATGAAGTTGATTCGAATAGTCTTTCTAGAAGCCATAATACCCTACAAAACAGAGCAAAGATAAATCCCTAGGTCCTTGAAATAGTTAGAAATGATATGCAATGCGAATGATGTCATGATGTCATGTTTGGCACACACAAACAATTCACACAATGAGCCTAGGTTTAAGGCTTGCATGAGGTCTAGTGATTACCCACCAAAAGTTTGAGTTGGTTCATCTGTCCTATAATAGTAAGGGTTCTAGGAATCTCATATCATTGGTCTTTCTCGGGCGTTTATTTCAATACGACGGCCAAGTGGTCGATCGAAAATATCCCAAAGTCGATCTCGATGAGCGTAGCATCGGTATCAACCAACCTCGGTCTACACCAAAGTCGGCCATCTCGCTACCATCTAATGGCTAAGATGGGTCAATTAAGGTTCTAAAAGTTTAGTTAGCGCTTGATGACACCACGAAGCCAAATACTATCCTCAACTTGGGAATGAAGAGTATCGGGACAACCAAAGTGTCACGCTAACGTAGCCATCATGTTGACCGTTTCGATATCGTCTAGCGGTCATGACGATTGCTACTTACCTAAAAAGGAAACCGGATCCGGTGTAGGATCCCAACAATATAATACCCAAGCAACCCTTAAAGATAAAGCAAGCAAGTCAAACGAGCAATAAAGGTGATTTAGAAATCCCTAAGGCATTCTCTCTTTTAAGGTGTGTCCCAGTATCGCCGATTACATGTCTGTGAAGCGACTTTGTAGATTTTGTATCCAAATGTGCGGATAGCAAGAGTCGCCACCGACTTTTATTTTATCCAATTAAGGAAGGTAAAAAGAAAAAGACCGTTAGATTGAGTAAGGGAGAAGGTTATGAAAAGGGAAGGTATTAGCACCCTTTCCATCCGTAGTTATCTACGGCTCTTAGTTGCTCTAGATCACTTTAAAATTGTGCTTTACGTGTGTTTGAAAATGTTTTGAAAAGGCATTTCGCTTTGACTTTGTAATGATTCATGTAGGAATGTATACAAAGTGTTGGAAATGTTTCGTTTTGAAAAAGAGTTTGAACTTTGACAAAAGTGTGAGGTGCAAAAATATTTGATTTGAGAAAGCAACTAAAAGTCTTATTACCTACTCGAATGGTCGTTTTGTGTTATTTCGTTCCTTTAGAATAGCTAGCCATACCATTAGTTGATAGGTAGCTCCATTCGTTGGATGTAGCGGGACATTCAAAGGGACATCGGATGGTCATAGAAGGCAACTTGTAGGAAGTATCCTAGCACATTCGAAGGACTATCATCATTTTCGTAGGCAACAATCGAGGTCAAGATCATGTATTCGGAGGCGACATCGTGGGTCTTATGATCTTTGTATCGAAGGACTATGATGATTTTGTTTTGAAAGCAGCAGTGCTAGAATACCTCTACGTTAGAGGACATGACCATTTGAAATCGAAGGCATCGAGAGAAATTACCCTAAAGGGTGCATGTGTGAAAGAAGTGTGTCAAATTTAGATATTTTATCTTTGAAAATTAGTGGGCTCGTTGATTTTAGTCTTGCCATACGCCTAATTACTAGCGGTTTATATGCGGAAATTAAAATGCGGAATGTAAAGATGCGGAAAGGTAAATCCTACGCTATTACATGGCTTTGGGCGGATACATAATTTAAACTTCGGAAAATAAAAACCTAATTTAAACTATTACATCCCATAGGCAGTTACATTATTGGAAAAATGAAAGATAAAAAAAATAAAAAGCGGAATAACACGTGAAAGAATGAAATCGAAAATGAGATAGATCGAATAAGAGAAAATGTTAGAAAAATGCAAATTTTATATGAGAAAAATATGACATCTGGAAATAGTACTAATATGCTAAAATAATTTTTGGGATTTTTAGATGCAATTTAATAATTTAAAATGAATTAAAAGTGATTTAAATGCAAAATTATGAATAAAAATAAATATGCATGCAAAATTGTATTTTTAATTCTATAAATTAAATAAAGATTTTATGAAAATAATGTAAAAAGAAAAATAATTTTTGATGATTTTTAAATGCAGAAATAAAAATATGAAAAATTAAAATAACATGAAAAATATTAAAATAAAATAGAAAAATGGAAAAGTTTGTAAAGAGAAAAACCAAATGGTCACAGGAGAATCGAACCCAGGACCTTGCCTCCAGGTCACATGCCTTGCCAAGAACAGCGCTTCTTTTTGGAAGCGGATCAGTGAAAAAAACACAAGTGTCGCTCCACGATGCTCAGACCATGAGAAGCTTCATCGTCCCGATTTGAATATTTGAAGCTAAGCGTCGGCCATTGTTGACGCTATGTCACAGCTAATTCAAAAATCAAGCAAACATAATATAAATAAGTTCTAAGGCCATGGTTCGATTCGGGACATCATTCCGGATGCAATGGTATAGGTCTCATGGTCAATTTTCCATTTAAACAAAGCCTAATTCGAGCTCGAGAAACCTAGCTATGGTATATCACGATTCGAGCCATGGAAACACGATTGTTGCCGGATAAACTTGCAAACTTGATTCAAACATGAACAAACAATCAAAAGCAGGTTAATAATGCATGAATGATGAAAATCGATTTTGAAAGAAACGACAAACCGAAATCGTGTTTGATGAATTCTTGATGGTTTGAATGATGTAAGAGTGCGGATCGACTCTAAAGACCTCAAGAATGCAATGGAATCCTCAAAATTGATTGGCGGTTGGAACCAAGGCTGCACTTTGCTTGAAGGTCACAGATTTTGAGCTTTGGAATAGGGTTTCTAGGAAACATTCCCTCTTGATAGGTATGCATCACACATTTATCTTGGATGAATTTGGCATGGTTTTTGGAAAGAATCAATCAACATTCAATGTAAATCAAAATTGATCTTTGTACAAAATCAAATTTTCAAAATTTGATTAATTTCAATCAATCTTGCCATATTGATCAATTTTCGAAAATTGCTTTGGCTTTTGTGAGTTACTTGAGTCTCAAGGAAAGAATAAAAATCAATCTTTCAATTAATTTTGATTTTATACCTTATTTTTAAATTTAATTTGCATTTAAATGAATAAATTACAAATTAAATAGAAAAATAAATCAAAAATTCGTGGCATTGGGCTTGGATATTCCTAATTGTGTGAGGAATAAGTTTGGATAAAGAAAAAGCAAGCCCATTTGCAAAAAATTTGATTTTTAGAAGTATCTCTCTTTGTGCATTCTTTCAAAATTGCCCAACTTGTGAATGGTGTATCTTGCTCAATTTTCCACATTTTTGAATGTTCTTGGACTTTTTGAAAATCTCTAAGAGTCCTCTAACCAACCGTTTTGGTCTCATCTCAATTGGAGTTTCCATGCTCAATATATCTTCAAAACAAAAAGTTGACTTTTTGTTGACTTTGAAAATGACCTGTAATGTTTTGAGCCATACCTCTCAAATGAAGCATTTTTTGGACATTCTTGTGAGACATGAAGTTGTAGAGAATTGAGTTTCCTTCAAAACAAGAGGTGGTGGAAAAATTTCTGAGAAAGTATGAGAAAGTTATGATCAGTCAAAGTTCAGTTGACTTTTCACCTAGAAATCCTAATTTGGAAAGTTTGACTTTTGAGCAAATCTTGAGTTTTCTTGATGAATCATGGTCAACCCTTGATCAAATGATGCATGTAAATTCAAAATGAGGATGTTGACCAAAAAATATGAAGTTTGACTGTATGTTGACCACAGTTGACTTTCTGTCCAATACAACTGATTTCCAACCATCTGAGCAATTGTCTGAGCAATCTTGACTTGTGAGGCTTGAAACTTGACATGGAGAATCTTTGAAGCATATGAGGAGGCATGATGAACATTGGAGATGTTGGAAATCCATCTGGAGCTGAGAAATACCAAACCCTAGTTTGGGTTGATTGTCTAGGAGAAAGTTTGTCTGATCAACTCTTGATGAATCCTTGAGTATGAATGTATGAAATATCTTGAGAAGATGGAGGGCAAATTTTGGGGTATGACAAGATGATGATAAGAGTCCATAGAAAAATGAATCACTTCAAAATATTGAAAATTGAGAGAATTATGAACTTGTGACCATAGACTCGATAACTTGCCAAATTAGGTCAAACAACTTGGATCAACTTTTAATCTTTTGAATTTTGCTTACAATCTAAGGCCTGATAAAACACTTAGAACCTTATAATGATGTTATATTTTAAGCACACTTGATGATGAGGCTAATATCTTGATGAAACTTGTTGAAGAAGGTATGGAAATAAACATAGGATCCTATGAAGTTTTCTTGATGAATCAAACCACAAAACCTTGAGATAAACTTAACCACAAGAAGTTGTGGGATGTTCAAGACATATCACTTTGATGATAGAGGTAATATTTGAATTTCAAGCCTTTGAGGTTCAATGAATGATCAATTGACTGATTTTCAATTCTCAAAACTCAAGCTTAGGGGTAAATTTAGGGTATAACATGTACATTATCTCTTCTTCGTTATTTTCAAAGTGAATACATCCACATAATCTTAAATTGGTTCATACTCATCACCACTATCTTCCTCACCATTTTCATTCCCCTTTTGTCTCTCTATAAGTTTCTCCATATAGGTCAACTCACCTTTAGCATGTTTGGCCTATTGTTTACAGTGATTTCTGGTAAAACAACCGCTAGTCCTCCAAACTATCGAATAAGCTTTATGATTGTTATTCAATTCCTCTGGTAACTTGCAGGATCGACTAGATTGATCCTATGGGGTATTGGTCGTTTGGACAAACTTAATAACAAAATAAGTGTTCATGTTTAAGACTTGTATTTAGCGTGTTTTATATATGTCCAATGTATTCCGATCACAATGTTAAATGACTTAATGACATGATCAAGTAAAGTAACATAAAACTGATTTGAATAAGTAAACGCATAAATGTTCGATTTGCAAAGAAATGTATAAATGCAGGAAAACATAAATGGCTCTTAAAGGTAAGAGACTTTTAATGTAAAAGCATGAATATAAAAGCATGAAATGTAAAAGACAAGAATGTAAAAAAAACATAAATATGAAAGATTTCTGGAAAGTAAGAACGTTAATGTAAAGAGTTTAAAATGTAAAAGACTTGAAATAAAAGCGTTTAAATGCAAGGAAAAGTTAAATGACTTTGAATGTAAAGAATTTAAAAGACATTGATGCAAAGATAAAGGATAAGCGGAAAGATAAAGATGTTTCTTGAATAATAAAGGTTTTGGTGCAATCATCGTACATCATTCGAGCATTCGTTTCCCTAGCCATGTGGTATTTTGAATGTTTCTTGAATTTTTGTACAATAGATATGACACACGAAATCCTAACACTAAGACTTCTATTTATACTACTTGACCATAGCAGTGCGACTTATGAGATCTTGCCACGTTCGAACATGCACACTACGTTTCTCTAGCTTCCGCGTCTTGAACCGTCTCAAGCATATATTCTAACTTCCAATTATCCGCTCGCGTTTGAATTTCAAATGCTTTGGCCACCGTTTGAACTCACTTCTCGGACACATACCTACTACCACTTGAAGCTTCCTTTACATGTATCATCATAATTGTCATTGAAGCCCCAAGTTTGATCGTCCATTCGAAGAGCCAATTCTTTCATTCCAGTGTGACATTCACTTTGTTCAACAAACACTAACATCATTTCGTTTCGAGCTCAATGATTCCATTTAAACTCATATATATCAAAATCTTGACCAACAAAATGCCCTTTAAAATATGTATTTGAACCTCTTTAGAAATACTTATTTTAAACATATTCTAAGATTTTGATGTGACTTTGAGTAATCATGATCATGTATGACTTCCACTACGTCGATCACGGCGTCTCTTGGGTTTCGAACCGCTTCAAAGCAGTTGCCACGGCATAGTGCGGTTATTAAAGACAATGATTATCTTTAATCACGCTTGTTACCAATGTTCACTTCGCCACCTCATTCCGTATCAACCCGACCTCCACGTATCTTGGCTTTAGTTGATGAGTGCTTCAACTTCCTTACTATAAAACTAAACGACTTTAGTCTTTTACTCTTTTCCACACTCTGAACTCTTTTCTTCTTCTCTTCTTGTTAAAAACCCTAAAAGCTCTTAACAATTTCCAACAATGTCTTCAACAACATCCCGGATGAAGAAGATTTCCAAGAAGAAAAGCAAAACTGGAGCGATCATGGAAAGCAAAGTCGCTATTCACCAAGGTCAATCGTACTTATCCCCAAGGAATCTCAAGGAACAAGAACTCCTATACTCTTCTCAGGTATTAATCCCAACCAATGCTGCTGGAAAGAGTTCAGGGTGTGGAAAAAGATACCAGAACAATCTTCCCTGTTTGTTATGATTTTAAACCTTTGTTTAATAATATGGAAACCCTAGGTTAGGGCGAGAATGTGAATGAATCCTCTGCTTCAAAAACATAGAAACCTCGATGCTCCCCAAAGACCCTTTTATCACGGATTATGTTAAAAGCAATTTTAAGTCGTTTCGATCACCTTACCCACGTAGCTTACCAAAGCGGTTTACTAAGGTAGAGGCTAAGAAATCCCACCAATGGGAGGATCTAGGAATCTACAATCTAATCAAGTTATCGAAACCGGGCTTCACCTATAGCCATCCCTTGTTATTTGCATCCTTGTATTTTTGGGATATTACTTATAACACCTTTCATCTTCCTGGAGGAATGATCACACCCACATTCTTCGATATAGTAGCTATCACAGGCTTATCACCAGTATGAGAGACATATATTCGACTCGAAGAACATTCAAGCATCATTGACTTGACGTCAAGTTGGCGACTTCTCAAAGTTTATCAGTCATTATCACGCTGAAGGTGATAGTGTATCAGATGTAGAGCATATTGCCTTCCTCACCCTATGGTTATCGAGATATGTGTTTTGCAGTAGGTCACTACAAGTAGCGATGGTTTATTCCTCTAGCCACGGTTTACATGAAAATAGGAGAGTTTGTTTGAGTGAGCTCTTACTTGTTGATCTCTATGAAAGTTTGAGATCGGTGTTTGATCTGAAATCTCACACTCCAAGAACATCTTGCTAGTGGTCCTTTACGGTTACTCGATTATGGCTTAATGCCATGTTTGAGTCTTCGTTATCCACCGTTGATACCATTGTTGAGCAAGATCCGGTAGCGGATCGAAATGTTGAAGGCCTGGTGAGAAGTGACTCAAATGATGATAAAGGTGATTTCCAAATTCTATTCTCCACGATACATCATGATCTTTTCTAAAGGCATAAATTTGAGAAACTATGGCACCTTTTGCGAGGACTCATGGACCATCATGGTTCACCATGTCCCTTTCGATGGCTGCTAAGAGTAAAGAGATCCAAGACATCTGGAAGCCTTCTTGCTCCCAAGACTAATCTCCTCAGAATCACTCAACCAAGAACCAAATCCTACATTTGCCTATCAACCCAATTTTGTTTCAAGACAATTCGGCATGTCGATTAATTCCGAACCCCTTTTCAAACCCAAGCGCCATTACTTCGGTCGAACTTTCAAGGCGGAGAAGCTAAAGCTGCGAGGAACAATATCAAGATTTTGCTCGGTTTGAATTAATTTCTTCGAACCAACCTATTTTTCATCAAAGGGTTTTACGGATTGGTGGACTAAATTCTACCAGTCTTATATGTTTGATACTCTCACCATCAAAAGAAACTAAGCTATTGCGTTCGATGTGCGGTACACAAAAAAAGGTATGTTCACTCATGCTCAAGAGATTAAGGCTTTTGAATTACTTGAAACTACTTATGATCCAGCGCTTGCAAACCACATATATCGAGCATCAAACCTTGAAGGAAAAATTTAAAGAAAAATTCTCTAAGTTCGAGACTTCCTTGAGGTTGTCACACGAGGATAGGTATAGGTTGGCACTTTCGAAATGCATCCACCTAAATTTCCTAGATTACCTACCTCGAAGCGGCTTGGCTTTACCCATACCCTTGGTGGTTGACTTGCAAAGAGATGTTCAAATACAAATCTCAAAGGAAACTAAAGCCATCGAGGCGTGACATGGGCTCGACATTGGCTCCATAATTTCCCAGGGCATCTTCGCTATGACCTTTCTGCCATGTCGATTGTTTCGAATGAAGGCGCAGGTGCGAATGCTTGGGAAATCCCCAAATAATTCTTACTTTCTTTATTTTAACATTTCGTCTTAATTGTTTCGATTTTCAGCCATCAGGATAAAGACTGTTGCGTCGAAGACCAAGGAAGGAAGTAGTTCCCAACAAACTATCGAAGCTGATGGCAATGTGCTCCAGACAATTCCAACAATTACTCTTGCGACAACAACAACAACAACAACAACCACCATCGCTCAAACTCCAACAATTGCCCCAACTCCAACAATTGCTCCAACTCCAACAATTGCTCCAACTCCAAAGGTAATCAGTTTATTCTGGTATTTCGAATGGACTTGAATTTATGATTGAAGTCTAACTCATGTTTGCACCATTTCAGACTAGTAAACTCCCACCAACCACTCCAAAGAAGCGAAAGCCTAGTACCACTGGGAAGGCTCCCAAGGAGGAAAGTTCTGTGGCTTGAGAAAAAAGCAAAAGATGTTTCAAAGGATACTAACGTCTACGGACTCGATTCGAGGATGTTGCTCCTACAAAATCAAAAATCCACCTTGACCTCCAGCGTAATGTTGGAACATATAAACGACAATATCTCTTGGATAATCCACAGATGAATTGAATTTGAATTTTTATTAAAGATAGTTATTTGTACCTTAGCGCTGATCTCTAATCTTTCTTTGTTTGTATAGGATGATTCAAACCCAAACCCTACCACTTGACCCCTCCATCCAAGCATTGCTCAACCCATTCTTCTCCTCATGGGGATTCAGTGTCTGGTGCGAACAAGGATCCTCAATATGGCGGTTCGATTGGGGCTCGAGCAACGGATGATCAAGGCACTTCACCTCCTCTCAAGGATACAATCGAAACAACGCTTGAAGATCTGCGAAGTGCCTCCGGAGATTTCTCATCAAAATCTCCTCTCAAGATTCCTCAAGAAAGTGAAAAAGTCACCCAGTTGAAGAGGAAAGGCTTACCCTTCTCAAGAGGCGAAGATTCTAGTGAAGAAGGATCGAGGCGAAAGAGGAGAAGAGGCTCAAGGTGGTTCGGCGAAGGAGCAGTCGATGCTCCACGATAATAAAACGATGACATCAGTGGTGGACATGGTTGGTGATGAAGAAGATGATAAGGAAGAAAATAATGAAGGTGATGGTGTCCCTACCAATAAGCCAATGGAAGTCGAGATGGACGTTACTCCATTGCGCATGGAACTTCCTGAGTCTTCCCAATGTCAAGCAGTGAAGTTTAGCCCTCTTAAAGCGAAATGACCTATTGGGTATATGAAGGCTAAGCTAGCTCAGGAGATACTCCTCTTCCTAAAATTGGTTCGACCTCTTGATTCAATGCCTTCTGATGATAGGGTTGTACTTCTTCACAAGATTAGGAAGACAATCCTTGATGTGGATCTATTCGAAGTACTCAAGAAAGATAGTACATCCTTCTTTATTATGAAGGACTTCTTAATCAAGTCGACCCCACATTCTCTGGAAGTTAGCACCATCTTATTCGAACTTCAATCTTTGATAGACAACGTGATTGGGTGTCTCCTCCAAGATGAATTTGCTACCAATAAGGTCCAAGAGAAGCGAGCTGCAATGGATGCTGCTTATGAGCATGCTGAAGCTTTCTAAAGAAGTTGAAGAAACGCCATGCATATCAAGCAAGCTAAAGCGATTATGAGCTTGAGCTCGATCCATTCTTCTCTGGGAGAAGCAGATTCAAGAACTTCAACATAAAATTAAGGAGGCCCAACAGCAACAGATGGCATATGAAACCAACACTTTTGGCAATCGATTCGAAGAGCTCCTCAATAAAGGACTTGAGGCAAGGCGGTGAGCAACTTAAGGGTGAAGTTGCTATCCTAGAAAGCCAAGCTTCACTCAACAAAGGCTTGAGTCTTTTCGGAGTATTTTCGATCGATTAAGGAACAATGCCCATTTCTAAAGATTGTTTGTTTAATGAATCTTGTATTTCGTTTGAGTATTTATGCGTAATACCTAAACAACGCCATTTTGGCAATTTATATCACCATTTGGCATTTCTTTATATCGTTATGATTACGTTGCTATTATTGAATCTCCTGCGTGGCTTATATCTCTTTAAATATTTCCCATTAACCTTTAGGATTCGCTTATCATCGCCAACTCTTGATTTCATATGCATTGTTTGAAAATGTTTTACTATTGAAAAGGTCCTTCCATGAGGTGACCATTTACCTAATGCTTTATTCTTCTTGTCCATGGGCAATATAACTTTCCACACTAAGTTATTAATGTTGAATGTTTTACCTTTCACCCTTTTGTTATATGCCATGGCCACTCTTTCCTTTTGCCTCATCAGGATTTCCAATGCATGCAATCTAACTTCATCGACTCAACTAACTCATTCATCATAATTTCCCAATATAATGAAGATGGGATTTCATTTTGTCTTTGAATTGAGCGATTGTAGATGAATTTCTCTTGGTAAAATGCATCGTGACCAAATGTTAGTTGGAAAGGTGTGGTGTTAGTAGCTTCTTTAGGAGATGTTCTCAGCCCATAGTATTTGGTCTAAAGTCTTATGCCAATTTCTTGGTTTTACCAACATGTTTTTATCAAACCTATTATTACTTTATTGGTTCGACGACCATTTGCTTGAGCATAGTATGGTGTTGATGTTAGCAATTTAAACCCCATCTCTTGGGCAAATTCTTGCATCTTCCTACCGATAAACACAGAACCTTGTGCGTGGTTATGCTCTCTGGCAATCGAACCTATAGATAATCTGTTTACGTATGAACTCAATAATAGCCTCTTGATCTCACTATTAATGGTATTGCTTGATCCACTTGGTAAAATAGTCTATTCCTACCAAGATATATTTCGACCTTTAGATGAAGCGAGGATTGATTTCTCCTATTAAATCTAATGCCCATCCTCGAAGGGCCATGGTTTAATGATCGAATGCAACTCACTTGCGGAGCATGTTGAATCCTGCATGTTTACGGCATTCTTCACACCTTTAGCAAAATCTATACAATCTTTGAGCATCTTGGGCGATACATACCATATCGAAATAGCAACCATTTCATTTTATGGCACCTTGATGTGCCCCATGCCCCATTGTGGACCTCGATAATGCTAGATATGCCTCACTTTCTCCTAGGCATTTGAGTATTACGCCTTCTTGGGTCTTTTTGAGCAATTCATTTCCCATAAGGACATATGATAATGCTCTATATTTTATTTTCATCAACATTTAATGTTGGATTTTCTAAATATGCTACTAATGGGCTTATGATACATGTCGATAAGGTATTTATGGCTAATACTTGAATCCATCTTTATCACCATAACCTAATTTAATATTTTCCGTCGATGCTATGAGTCTAGTAGCCATAACCACCTCTTATTTCGACCAAATCCTCTAAGTTTTGGCGAAACTTTATACCACAAGCCAATTGTGCTAAGTCATTTGCTTCTTGATTTTCTATTCTGGGTTTATGTTGAATATCCATGTATTCGAATTTCTTGAGTAGCCTATTAACTATGACAAAGTATGTCATCAGGTTTTCCTTTATGCATTTGTACTCCATTGTTATCTACTTGACCACTAACTCTGAATCACCTTTAATTTCGACTCTAGTTGCCCCATTCCAACAAAGCTTCAAGTCAACAATGGCGCTTATATTAAACCGTTGTTCGAGCAACGAGGACCATCTAACTTATACTTGAATTTTGTTAGAATTCCTTCAGGAGAAATTATGAGAACTCCAACACCACTACCCTCCTTGTGGGTCGAACCATCAAAGTATAATTTCCAAGGTTGCATTTCGGCGTAACCGAGCTTTTCGACCATTGAATGGTCCAATGAAATCGAAATTACTTGACCTTTCCACGACTCTTAAAGGCATGAAAGTCAAAGAATATTCATCAAGGCTAAACCCATTTACCAACTACGCTATGCATTATTGGTTTTGAAAGCATGTGTTTGATAACATCGAAATGAGATGAAACATAAACATCAACAGGCTTTATATAATACTTAAGTTTCATACAAGAAAAGTATAAACAAAGACATAGCTTTTCTATATTGCTATATCTAGTTTACGCATCATTCAATACCTACTTAAATAATATATGGCGCTTTCGATGCCATTACTATCTTCTTGTGCTAACATACTACCTATAGTAAATTCAGAAGCAGATATATACAATCTCATGGGCTTTCCCCATGAGGTGGAACAAGATAGGAGGTGAGAGATATCTTTTGATTTGGTCAAAGGCCTCTGATGCTGTTCCACTCGAAGGCTTGGCCTTGCTTTAAGCAGTAGTGGAGAAAGCTTGAGTCCTTCCACTTAGATTGAAATAAATCTTACGAAAGTTAATCTTCCCACAAAGATTGCGACTCCTTTTTCGATGTGGGTGCTTTAGTCTCCATGATGGCTTTGGTCTTATTACGGTTGATTTCAATTCCTTTTTATGAGCCACAAAGCCGAAATCTCAGTGCACAAAAATGCACATTTAAGGGGTTCATTTTTAAGCCATGTTTTCTCATTCTTCGAATGATTGGCTCAAATGATGCAAATGGGTTTACTGCGAGATATAGATTTGATGACTATATCATCAATATACACTGCATAAATGTCTCAATAAAATCATGGAAGATTGAATTCATTCCTCTTTGGTAAGTTGCTGACATTTTTTAAACCAAAAGGCATCACTACCCATTCATAGGTGCCTAAGGCTCTGGGCAGCGAAATGTTGTCTTAGCAACATCTTCTTGACAATAAAATCGATTATAACGAAATATCCATCTAGCATACTTAGGTATTCGAATCCTGCGCGAGTCTATTAACATTTACGCCCGGGCATAGAGTATTGATCTTTGGGGTTGCGGTATTTAAATCCCTAAAGTCTATGCATATTCTCGAGAGAACCATTTTTTTAATAACGGTACTATATTTGCTAACCATTCGACATACCTTGTGGTTACGATGAATTTAGCGCGACAACCTTTCAACCTCAGCTTTGATCTTTGTAAGCACTGCTGGCGCGAATCTTCTGGGAGTTTGCTTGATGGGCTTCTTGCCATCCTTAATTGGAAGTATGTGCTCCACTAACTCTCTCTTCAAACCAGGCATTTCGCCATAGTCCCATGCAAAGCAATCTATGTTTCTCTTGAGGACTTTGATCACCTCTTGCTTGAAGCTTGGGTTGAGTTTTGCGCTTATGTAGGTTATTCTTTTTGTGTTGTCATCCCCCAAATTCACCTCTTGACGGATCTGTGCTAACATTTGCTTTGAGTTTGTAGGATCCTTCTCGAAGCCCAAGGGTTTTGTGTCATAGATGGCATCAAGCCTTTGATCTATTTCGTTTTCTTCACAGGGTGAGTCTTTCGAACCATTCCCTTCCATTTCATTTACTTCAACTATATTATCTATTTGACCTGAAGCTTTCCGTTCATTCTCGACCATATAGGCGAAATCCTTTTGAAGAAGGAAGACTCGGTCATGAGCAAGGTTGTCGAACTCCACTGCTGGCGTCTTTCTTGAAGTGCCTTGACTCCTTCATCTCCTTTAATTATTTTCCTATCCCGATACATGCCATCATGGCAAAGGTCATATAGTAGTGTGCATCCCTCGTTTCGTTCATTTCGTCACTTGGGGTACAAGGGCTATTCTTGCCAGTACTTGTCATAATTCCTTTTGTTGACTAAATTGTTGTTGTCATAAAGTAACTACGGTCCGCTTGATATTCTCCACTATACCATCTTCTCTCCACAGAACTAACCTCGGTGCATTGGCGAAGGCGCCCCTCGCCATGGATCACTCTCTTCCCATGACAAGTTATAATTGTCCTTGGCGATCACCATGAACATGGTGGGCTGCGGCTCGATCCGGCGGTTAAATCCACTTGCACCACCCCAGCGTTTGACCTACTTTCCCTTCATAATTGGATAGGACCATGTTGTGTGGTTTGACATCACCCTCTTGTATTCCTAACTTTTTCGGCATGAATTGAGGCATTAAATTAGCTGCGGCGCCTCCATCCACTAAGACCTTGTTCACACCATGGGCTCACGCCTTTGCTCGAATGAACAATGGCTTCAAATGATTCTTCATTCTGGCTCGGATGTTCGAAGAATGCGTTACGCTCTTGACCGGTTTATCCATTACATAGTAGCAAACGTGTTTCATCAAATCTATAGTATCCTCTTCCTCATGCTCTTGATTTGGTCTCTGTCCAAACTCAGAAGGTAGTACAGATACCACATTGCAGTTTAAGTTGAGTGAGGACTCCCCCTCTGATTCGAAGTTATCTGTCAGCATATCCTCGTCTTCTTCTGGAATTGGAGTGTACTCTTTCGATTCATCTGGTTGTGTTTCAGAGAAAAGCCTCCTACTAGCGGAGGTTTGTCTTGAGTTATTGTTCGTTGTTGGTTTTGGTACTTGACACTTCTTTGTTCTTGATCGCTGCTCCTTTGTCTGCCAAAAGCTTCCTTCGGCTTTTCGAATTATTGTTGCCTTCGCCATTGGGATCTTGACATAGGATTCTTACCTTTGTAGTTTTCTAGTCTCAATTCCTCCCTCTTCGTAGTGTTGAATTGCCTCCTATATACCATGGCGTGACGTGCATTTCGTTCATTACCTCTCCATTTATCCTTCCCCTTATTGGTTTTGACTTGCGACCATTTATGCATTGGTACTTGTGGGGATTTTGAGCGTCACCCTTGAGCACCTTTTGGATAGGGGCTATCGGGCTTCGTTGAGTATGATTACCCTCGAGTGTTGACTCATCGACCAACCTCCTTGTGATTCCAACATGGGGAAGGGAATAGTTTGAGCAGCTCGACCATATTACGGTCATATTTCTTTGAGCACCTTGGGCCGTCGGGCACTTGGTTGCCCCTGTGACAATGAACTAAGAACTCAACAAACTCTCCCGCTCTGGGGTAGCATCTGAATAATTGGTTGTCTTGGCGTAATTTACTCTGTTCGAGCCCTTTGTTTCCTCTCGAAATCGCAACAATCCTCTGTTGCGATGATCTTTATCTGGGACATAGCATCATTTGACATTTCCCTTGTGGCCTGACATGAGATAATCTTTGAGGTGGTATCTGCATAGCCATCCTCCATTTGTATTTTCCTTTTCTAGGTATCTTTCCACTTCCTCCATCTCGAGCGAGGTCTCTCCATATCCACCATATTGACATCCACATCTTCCCCTTTTCGACATCATCTCCCCGTCGATGGTTTGGCGTCTTGATTCGGATCTTTGAACTTTACGGGGCGGTATTTTACAGGTAATCAAATTTTCCTTTGGGTTCCCCTAAGGTATCGGACTTCCTTCGAGGGATGCTACCATCTCCATCCTCCCCTTTATCTCATCATCTCCCCATCCGTGGGCTTAGCGTCTTCGATTGGGATTTTGAACTCTGGGCGAGAATATTTCACGGATAATCGAACTTCCAGGGTTCACCAAGGTATCTCGGATCTCTTTTTGAGGGAGGCTTGCTTTGTGTCTGGACTCTCTCGGTTTGAGCCTTAGGCCTTGATGCTTTATGTCGACTCTTGCTTTTGGTTCTCTGGCCCTCGGTGCTGGATCTCTTCGAAACAACGGATGCCTTTGTTTCCATCGAAGTCTCTAGTTGTTTGTGGATGTCTTCCGTGACTCCTTGTTGACTTCAACTAGCACCCACTTTCACTCTCAATGCTTTCTTCTCCCGATGGGTGGCCCTTGATGCCTTCCACCATATTGATTTCTCAATGCGAAGGCTCGGAGTAGTTGGTGTCGCCACATCTAGGGTCTTCATCTACTTTCATTTTTGGTTTGTCGACAAATTTCAATCGCCATCCTTAATTGCGTTTTGAATCAAATCCACGAAAGAAAACGTGAGGTTTTGTGGCCTAGAAAACTATGATATTTACAAAACCCTCTTTTCTTTCTTTGATCTAAAAGAGGTCTTTTGACATTTGATGGCACAATTAACTGGCCATCTTTGACAAGAAAATCGAAAATCTCATCACACTTTGTCACATCGAAGGTATATACCTTCTTTGGGAATTTGTCACTTTTCTCATTTTCAACAATTTCTTTCCCTTTTGTGGGAACTAATAGTTTACAAGAGTAGGGTGGAGCCTGTTTTAATTCAGCGAGATCTATTTCGACCTCTTCGAATTCAGGATAGTCTTCAACTTCCTCCGTTTCGACATAGGAAATTCTTTCCTTCTTATTACTTTTAAAAGCCCTGGCCTTTTCGGCCTTTAGTCTTTCGACTTGTCGAACCCTATCTGCTAATTGTGCCATGTCCCTCAAGTATTGTGTGTCTAATTTCTTTCGAATAGAGTAGTCCAGGCCACCAGCGGCCATTTCGACTAACTCATGTTCAGGGACTACTGTGAAACATCTAGATTTCAAGAGTCTGAACCTATTTAAGTACTCATCTATGGGTTCAGTAAACTTCCTCTTAACGCTTGCTAGTTCCTTTAGACTTATCTTGGATTATCCCATATAGAATTGTTCATGGAACAATCTCTCCAAGAGGGTCCAGGTATCTATGGATCCAGGGGGCAAAGTGGTGAACCATGTGAAAGCGTTTTTAGTGAGGGAACTTGGGAAATATTTAATCCTAAGGTTCTCATTATTTGCTATGTCTCCTGCTTCAGTCAGATACCTGGCTATGTGTTCGACTATTGATTCATTAGTATCTCCAGCAAACTTTGTAAACTTAGGGATCTTGTGTCCCCTTGGTAAATCCGTATGCATTACATAATCTGCTATAGGGGAGGCATAATTTGGCCTTCTAATCCCTGCATTAAGACCGTTTTGGGCCATAATCCTCTCTATCATGGTGGTTAGATTATTTTACGAATATTGTCATTTCGAATTCTATGGACAACTGCATCAGCATCTTGGTTTCGACCCACCATGACAACTCCTCTAGGTTGTTCTTCTTGAAACGCTGGGACTTCTAGTCTTTCGACCCTTGCCCCTATTTCCATAATTCCCCTTTGTGGTTCCTCTCGAATCACTGGGGCATTTAATCTTTCGACCCTTGCTAGTGGTTCTATCAATCCCCTTTGTGGTTCTTCTCGAATCAGGGGCATCTACCCTTGTGTCCTTGCCCCAATTAACCCCTCTCGGCGGCCTATAGGGTGGGTCATCAATAATCTGTTCTATGATGAGTGCGTTCGCTCGAACCAATGCACGTTACGCCTCGCCTTTCGGCGGGCGAAGAAATCGCTATTCGACTCATATTATCTGCATTTTCTCTGTTTGTCACAGTCACATTTTGAACTATTGGGGCAAAGATTTCTTGCATAGTTTGTGCTAACACTCCTATCATATTATGGTTACTATCATCCATTAACTGCCTAAAGGCTATCTGATTTTCTGTGGTTAGGATAGGCAGTGTACTATATCCTACTAACCCTTGGTTATTTGTCATAAACTGATTAGCCCCAGATCCAGACCCTAATTGTGGTGACATGTTCGACGTCGAAGTTTGTAATCCTGCCATCAAAGATGTTGGCATCCCATAAGGGGGATTTTTGGGTCTATTACTATCGAAAGTGGGTGGTCTAGTTGGTGGTGGGGTAGCGAAGTGGGTTTGTGCCCCTGATGATGGGACAAATCCCCCAGGATACCCAGTGGTTCCTGTATTGCCTAGGATCGAATTGTTTGTTGACATGCCACTTGTTCGATTCGTGGCCATATTACTAGTCGAAGATGCAGCGGATTTGTGCATTCGAAGGGATCATTTGGTTCCGTCGAAACAGACGCATTAGTGCCTGTTCCATGTGGGGCGTTTTGTTCCCCTTGTTGATTGTTAGGATCAGACATCCTATTATTTCATTTTCTTCTGGGTAAGGGTTGGTTACTATTAGTTATTCTACCACTCCTAAGGTTCATATACCAACGAACTTCGTTTACTCAGAAAGAACCTTTATAATAATTATGTCTTATAATCCTTATTTTATTTTACTTTGTAACGACCAATGAAGGTCCCACTGGGCGTGCCAATTTGTTTCTGATGATTTACGGTAAAACAACGCTAGTCCTCCAAACTATCGAATAAGCTTTATGATTGTTATTCAATTCCTCTGGTAACTTGCAGGATCGACTAGATTGATCCTATGGGGTATTGGTCGTTTGGACAAACTTAATAACAAAATAAGTGTTCATGTTTAAGACTTGTATTTAGCGTGTTTTATATATGTCCAATGTATTCGATCACAATGTTAAATGACTTAATGACATGATCAAGTAAAGTAACATAAAGCTGATTTGAATAAGTAAGCATAAATGTTCGATTTGCAAAGAAATGTATAAATGCGAGGAAAGCGTAAATGGCTCTTAAAGGTAAAGACTTTTAATGTAAAAGCATGAATATAAAAGCATGAAATGTAAAAGAAAATGTAAAAAACATAAATATGAAAGATTTACGGAAAGTAAAACGTTAATGTAAAGAGTTTACGAAATGTAAAGACTTGAAATAAAAGCGTTTAAATGCAAGGAAAAGTTAAATGACTTTGAATGTAAAGAATTTAAAAGACATTGATGCAAAGATAAAGGATAAAGCTGGAAAGATAAAGATGTTTCTTGAATAATAAAGGTTTTGGTGCAATCATCGTACATCATTCGAGCATTCGTTTCCCTAGCCATGTGGTATTTTGAATGTTTACTGAATTTTTGTACAATAGATATGACACACGAAATCCTAACACTAAGACTTCTATTTATACTACTTCGACCATAATGGTCTGACTTATGAGATCTTGCCACGTTCAGAACATGCAGGACACTACGTTTCTCTAGCTTCCGCGTCTTGAACCGTCTCAACGCATATATTCTAACTTCAATTATCCGCTCGCGTTTTGAATTTCAAATGCTTTGGCCACTTCGTTTCGAACTCACTTCTCAGACACATACCTACTACCACTTCGAAGCTTCCTTTACATGTATCATCATAATTGTCATTCGAAGCCCCAAGTTTCAGTACGTCCATTCGAAGAGCCAATTCTTTCATTCAACGTGACATTCACTTTGTTCAACAAACACTAACATCATTTCGTTTGAGCTCAATGATTCCATTTCGACTCATATATATCAAAATCTTGACCAACAAAATGCCCCTTTAAAATATGTATTTGAACCTCTTTCAGAAATACTTATTTTAAACATATTCTAAGATTTTGATGTGACTTTGAGTAATCATGATCATGTGTATGACTTCCACTACGTCGGTCTGGCGTCTCTTGGGTTTCGAACCACTTCAAAGCAGTTGCCACGGCATGGTGCGGTTATTAAAGACAATGATTATCTTTAATCACGCTTGTTACCAATGTTCACTTCGCCACCTCATTCCGTATCAACCCGACCTCCACGTATCTTGGCTTTAGTTGATGAGTGCTTCAACTTCCTTACTATAAAACTAAACAGCTTTAGTCTTTTACTCTTTTTCCACACTCTGAACTCTTTTCTTCTTCTCTTCTTGTTAAAAACCCTAAAAGCTCTTAACAATTTCCAACAATGTCTTCAACAACATCCCAGATGAAGAAGATTTCCAAGAAGAAAAGCAAGAACGCTGGAACGATCATGGAAAGCAAAGTCGCTATTCACCAAGGTCAATCTGTACTTATCCCCCAAGGAATCTCCAAGGAACAAGAACTCCTATACTCTTCTCAGGTATTAATCCCAACCAATCTTTGGAAAGAGTTGAGTGTGGAAAAGATATACGAAAAATCTTCCTGTTTGTTATGATTTTAAACCTTTGTTTAATAATATGGAAACCCTAGGTTAGGGGCGAGAATGTGAATGAATCCTGCTTCAAAAACATAGAAACCTCGATGCTCCCCAAAGACCCTTTTATCACGGATTATGTTAAAAGCAATTTTAAGTCGTTTCGATCACCTTACCCACGTAGCTTACCAAAGCGGTTTACTAAGGTAGAGGCTAAGAAATCCCACCAATGGGAGGATCTAGGAATCTACAATCTAATCAAGTTGTCGAAACCAGGCTTCACCTATAGCCATCCCTTGTTATTTGCATCCTTGTATTTTTGGGATAGTACTTATAACACCTTTCATCTTCCTGGAGGAATGATCACACCCACATTCTTCGATATAGTAGCTATCACAGGCTTATCACCAGTATGAGAGACATATATTCCTGACTCTGAAGAACATTCAAGCATCATTGACTTCGACGTCAAGTTGGCCAGCTTCTCAAAGTTTATCAGTCATTATCACGCTGAAGGTGATAGTGTATCAGATGTAGAGCATATTGCCTTCCTCACCCTATGGTTATCGAGATATGTGTTTTGCAGTAGGTCACTACAAGTAGCCAGTAGGTTTATTCCTCTAGCCACGGATTTACATGAAAATAGGAGAGTTTGTTTGAGTGAGCTCTTACTTGTTGATCTCTATGAAAGTTTGAGATCAGCTGTTTCGAGTCTGAAATCTCACACTCCCAAGAACATCTTGCTAGCTGGTCCTTTCTGGTTACTCAATTATGGCTTAATGCCATGTTTGAGTCTTCGTTATCCACCGTTGATACCATTGTTGAGCAAGATCCAGGTAGCGGATCGAAATGTTGAAAACCTGGTGAAAAGTGACTCCAAATGATGATAAAGTGATTTCCAAATTCTATTCTCATAGTACATCATGATCTTTTCTAAAGGCATAAATTTGAGAAACTATGGCACCTTTTGCCGAGGACTCATGGACCATCATGGTTCACCATGTCCCTTTAGTGGCTGCTAAGAGTAAAGAGATCCAAGACATCTGGAAAGCCTTCTTGCTCCCAAGACTAATCTCCTCAAGAATCACTCCAACCAAGAACCAAATCCTTACATTTGCCTATCGACCCAATTTTGTTTCAAGACAATTCGGCTTATGTCGATTCGAACCCCTTTTTCAAACCAGCGCCATTACTTCGGTCGAACTTTCAAGGCGGAGAAGCTAAGCATAGCGGAACAATATCAAGATTTTGCTCAGTTTGAATTAATTTCTTTCGAACCAACCTATTTTTCATCAAAGGGTTTTCTGGATTGGTGGACTAAATTCTACCAGTCTTATATGTTTGATACTCTCACCATCCAAAAGAAACTAAGCTTGCGTTCGATGTGGTACACAAAAGAAAGGTATGTTCACTCATGCTCAAGAGATTAAGGCTTTTCAGAATTACTTCGAAACTACTTATGATCCAACGCGCTTGCAAACCACTGTATATCGAGCATCCGAAACCTTGAAGGAAAAATTTAAAGAAAAAGTCTCTAAGTTCAGACTTCCTTCAGGGTTGTCACCTGAGGATAGGTATAGGTTGGCACTCGAAATGCATCCACCTAAATTTCCTAGATTACCTACCTCAGAACTGGCTCTGGCTTGGTTTACCCCATACCCTTGGTGGTTGACTTGCAAAGAGATGTTCAAATACAAATCTCAAAGGAAACTAAAGCCATCGAGGAGGTGACATGGGCTCGACATTGGCTCCATAATTTCCAGGCATCTTCGCTATGACCTTTCGCCATGTCGATTGTTTGAATGAAGGCGCGGTCACGAATGCTTGGAAATCCCAAATAATTCTTACTTTCTTTATTTTAACATTTCGTCTTAATTGTTTCGATTTTCAGCCATCAGGATAAAGACTGTTGCGTCGAAGACCAAGGAAGGAAGTAGTTCCCAACAAACTATCGAAGCTGATGGCAATGTGCTCCAGACAATTCCAACAATTACTCTTGCGACAACAACAACAACAACAACAACAACAACAACCACCATCGCTCCAACTCCAACAATTGCTCCAACTCCAACAATTGCTCCAACTCCAAAGGTAATCAGTTTATTCTGGTATTTCGAATGGACTTGAATTTATGATTGAAGTCTAACTCATGTTTGCACCATTTCAGACTAGTAAACTCCACCAACCACTCCAAAGAGCGGCCTAGTACCAGGGAAGGCTCCCAAGTGAGGAAAGTTCTGCAACCGAGAAAGAAGCAAAGAAAGATGTTTCAAAGGATACTAACGTCTGGGACTCGATTCGAGGATGTTGCTCCTTTACCAAAATCAAAAATCCACCTTGACCTCAGCGTAATGTTGGAACATATAAACGACAATATCTCTTGAGATAATCCACGGTGAATTGAATTTGAATTTTTATTAAAGATAGTTATTTGTACCTTAGCGCGATCTCTAATCTTTCTTTGTTTGTATAGGATGATTCAAACCCAAACCTACCACTTGACCCCTCCATCAAAGCGGTACTCTCGACCCATTCTTCTCCTCATGGGGATTCGAGTAATCAGTGTGAGAACAAAGGATCCTCAATATGGCGGTTCGATTGGGGCTCCCGAGCAACCCGATGATCAAGGCACTTCACCTCCTCTCAAGGATACAATCGAAACAACGCTTGAAGATCTTTGCGAAGTGCCTCAGATTTCTCATCAAAATCTCCTCTCAAGATTCCTCAAGAAAGTGAAAAAGTCACCCAAGTTGAAGAGGAAAAGGCTTACCCTTCTCAAGGCGAAGATTCTAGTGAAGAAGGATGGGGACGAAAGAGGAGAAGAGGCTCAAGGTGGTTCGAGCAAAGGCAGTCGATGCTCACGATAATAAAGGCGATGACATCAAAGTGGTGGACATGGTTGGTGATGAAGAAGATGATAAGGAAGAAAATAATGAAGGTGATGGTGTCCCCAAATAAGCCAATGGAAGTCGAGATGTTACTCCATTGCGCATGGAACTTCCTGAGTCTTCCCAATGTCAAGCAGTGAAGAGGATTTAGCCCTCTTAAAAGAAATGACCCTATTGGGTATATGAAGGCTAAGCTAGCTCGAGATACTCCTCTTCTAAAAGTGGTCTTGGTTCGACTCTTGATTCAATGCCTTCGATGATAGGTTGTACTTCTTCACAAGATTAGGAAGACAATCCTTGATGTGGATCTATTCGAGTACTCAAGAAAGATAGTACATCCTTCTTTATTATGAAGGGACTTCTTAATCAAGTCGACCCCACTGTTCTCGGAAGTTAGCACCATCTTATTCGAACTTGATCTTTGATAGACAATGTATTGGGTGTCTCCTCAAAGATGAATCGCTACCAATAAGGTCCAAGAAGCGGTGCAATGGATCTTGCTTATGAGCATGCTTGAAGCTTTCTAAAGAAGTTGAAGAGCACATGCATATCAAGCAAGCTAAAAGCGATTATGAGCTTGAGCTCGATCCATTCTTCTACGGGAGAAGCGATTCAAGAACTTCAACATAAAATTAAGGAGCCCAATGACAGCGGATGGCATATGAAACCAACACTTTTGGCAATCGATTGAAGAGCTCCTCAATAAAGGACTTGAGGAACGGGCGGTGAGCAACAAGGGTGAAGTTGCTATCCTAGAAAAAGCAGCGCTTCACTCAACAAAGGCTTGAGTCTTTTGGAGTATTTTCAATCGATTAAGGAACAATGCCCATTTCTAAAGATTGTTTGTTTAATGAATCTTGTATTTCGTTTGAGTATTTATACGTAATACCTAAACAACGCCATTTTGGCAATTTATATCACCATTTTGGCATTTCTTTATATCGTTATGATTACGTTGCTATTATTTGAATCTCCTGCAGGCGTGGCTTATATCTCTTTAAATATTTCCCATTAACCTTTAGGATTCGCATCATCAACTCTTGATTTCATATGCATTGTTTGAAAATGTTTTTACTATTCGAAAGGTCCTTTGATGAGGTGACCATTTACCTAATGCTTTATTCTTCTTGTCCATGGGCAATATAACTTTCCACACTAAGTTATTAATGTTGAATGTTTTACCTTTCACCCTTTTGTTATATGCCATGGCCACTCTTTCCTTTTGCCTCATCGAGTTTCCAAGGCATGCAATCTAACTTCATCCAACTCGACTAACTCATTCATCATCATTTCCCAATATAATGAAGATGGGATTTCATTTGTCTTTGAATTGAGTGATTGTAGATGAATTTCTCTTGGTAAGGCGCATCGTGACCAAATGTTAGTTGGAAAGGTGTGGTGTTAGTAGCTTCTTTAGGAGATGTTCTCTGAGGCCCATAGTATTTGGTCTAAAGTCTTATGCCAATTTCTTGGTTTTACCAACATGTTTTTTATCAAACCTATTATTACTTTATTGGTTTTCGACGACCATTTGCTTGAGCATAGTATGGTGTTGATGTTAGCAATTTAAACCCCATCTCTTGGGCAAATTCTTGCATCTTCCTACCGATAAACACAGAACCAGTACGTGGTTATGCTCTCTGCAATCGAACCTATAGATAATCTTTTTATGAACTCAATAATAGCCTCTTGATCTCAGACTATTAATGGTATTGCTTGATCCACTTGGTAAAATAGTCTATTCCTACCAAGATATATTTCGACCTTTAGATGAAGCGGATTGATTTCTCCTATTAAATCTAATGCCCATCCTCGAAGGGCCATGGTTTAATGATCGAATGCAACTCACTTGCGAGCATGTTGAATCCTGCATGTTTGGCATTCTTCACACCCTTTAGCAAAATCTATACAATCTTTGAGCATCTTGGGCGATACATACCATATCGAAATAGCAACCATTTCATTTTATGGCACCTTGATGTGCCCCATGCCCCATTGTGGACCTCGATAATGCTAGATATGCCTCACTTTCTCCTAGGCATTTGAGTATTCGCCTTCTTGGGTCTTTTGAGCAATTCATTTCCCATAAGGACATATGATAATGCTCTATATTTTATTTTACATCAACATTTAATGTTGGATTTTCTAAATATGCTACTAATGGGCTTGATACATGTCGATAAGGTATTTATGGCTAATACTTGAATCCATCTTTATCACCATAACCTAATTTAATATTTTCCAAATCGATGCTATGAGTCTAGTAGCCATAACCACCCTCTTATTTCGACCAAATCCTCTAAGTTTTGGCGAAAACTTTATACCACAAACCAATTGTGCTAAGTCATTTGCTTCTTGATTTTCTAATACGGGTTTATGTTGAATATCCATGTATTGAATTTATTGAGTAGCCTATTAACTATGACAAAGTATGTCATCGGGTTTTCCTTTATGCATTTGTACTCCATTGTTATACTTGACCACTAACTACGAATCACCTTTAATTTCGACTCTAGTTGCCCCAATTCCAACAAAGCTTCAAGTCCAACAATGGCGCCCGTATTGACCGTTGTTAGAACACGAGGACCATCTAACTTATACTTGAATTTTGTTGGAATTCCTTAGGAGAAATTATGAGAACTCAACACCACTACCCTCCTTGTGGGTCGAACCATCAAAGTATAATTTCCAGGTTGCATTTCGGCGTAACCCGGCGGGCTTTTCGACCAATGAATGGTCCACATGAAATCGAAATACTTGACCTTTCACGACTCTTAAAGGCATGAAAGTCAAAGAATATTATCAGAGCTAAACCCATTTACCAACTCTGCTATGCATTATTGGTTTTGAAAGCATGTGTTTGATAACATCGAAATGAGATGAAACATAAACATCAACGGGCTTTATATAATACTTAAGTTTCATACAAGAAAAGTATAAACAAAGACATAGCTTTTCTATATTGCTATATCTAGTTTACGCATCATTCAATACCTACTTAAATAATATATGGCTTTCGATGCCATTACTATCTTCTTGTGCTAACATACTACCTATAGTAAATTGACGGATATATATACAATCTCATGGGCTTTCCCCATGAGGTGGAACAAGATAGGAGGAGAGAGAGATATCTTTTGATTTGGTCAAAGGCCTCTGATGTGCTTCGTTCCACTCGAAGGCTTGGCCTTGCTTTAAGCAGTGGAGAGAAAGCTTGAGTCCTTCCCTTAGATTGAAATAAATCTTACGAGAAAGTTAATCTTCCCAGCAAAGATTGCGCTCCTTTTTGATGTGGGTGCTTTAGTCTCCATGATGGCTTTGGTCTTATTACGGTTGATTTGATTCCTTTTTATGAGCCACAAAGCCGAAATCTCCACTGCAAAAATGCACATTTAAGGGGTTCATTTTTAAGCCATGTTTTCTCATTCTTTGAATGATTGGCTCAAATGATGCAAATGGGTTTCTGAGATATAGATTTGATGACTATATCATCAATATACACTGCATAAATGTCTCAATAAAATCATGGAAGATTGAATTCATTGCTCTTTGGTAAGTTGCTGACATTTTTTAAACCAAAGGCATCACTACCCATTCATAGGTGCCTAAGGCTCACGGGCAGCGAAATGTTGTCTTAGCAACATCTTCTTGACAATAAAAATCGATTATAACGAATATCCATCTAGCATACTTAGGTATTGAATCCTGCGAGTCTATTAACATTTACGCCACGGGCATAGAGTATTGATCTTTGGGGTTGCGATATTTAAATCCCTAAAGTCTATGCATATTCTCGAGAACCATTTTTTTAATAACGGTACTATATTTGCTAACCATTCGACATACCTTGTGGTTACGATGAATTTACAGCAACCTTTCAACCTCGACTTTGATCTTTGTAAGCCTTCTTGGCGAATCTTACGGGAGTTTGCTTGATGGGCTTCTTGCCATCCTTAATTGGAAGTATGTGCTCCACTAACTCTCTCTTCAAACCAGGCATTTCGCCATAGTCCCATGCAAAGCAATCTATGTTTCTCTTGAGGACTTTGATCACCTCTTGCTTGAAGCTTGGGTTGAGTTTTGCGCTTATGTAGGTTATTCTTTTTGTGTTGTCATCCCCCAAATTCACCTCTTCGAGCGGATCCTGTGCTAACATTTTGCTTTTGAGTTTGTAGGATCCTTCTCGAAGCCCAAGGATTTTTGTCATAGATGGCATCAAGCCTTTGATCTATTTCGTTTTCTTCACAGGGTGAGTCTTTCGAACCATTCCCTTCCATTTCATTTACTTCAACTATATTATCTATTTCAGCCTCTGAAGCCGCTTTCCGTTCATTCTCAGCCATATAGGCCGAAATCCTTTTGAAGAAGGAAGACTCAGTCATGAGCAAGGTTGTCGAACTCCCAGCCTGCTGGCCGTCTTTGCGAAGTGCCTTCGACTCCTTCATCTCCTTTAATTATTTTCCTATCCCAGTACATGCCATCATGGCAAAGGGTCATATAGTAGTGTGCATCCCTCGTTTCGTTCATTTCGTCACTTGGGGTACAAGGGGCTATTCTTGCCAGGTACTTGTCATAATTCCTTTTGTTGACTAAATTGACTGTTGTCATAAAGTAACTCTGGTCCGCTTCGATATTCTCCACTATACCATCTTCTCTCCACAGAACTAACCTACGGTGCATTGGCGAAGGCGCCCCTCGCCATGGATCCACTCTCTTCCCACAAGTTATAATTGTCCTTGGCTTGATCACCATGAACATGGTGGGCTGCACTCGATCCAGCGGTTAAATCCACTTGCACCACCCCAACGTTTGACCTACTTTCCTTCATAATTGGATAGGACCATGTTGTGTGGTTTGACATCACCCTCTTGTATTCCTAACTTTTTCGGCATGAATTGAGGCATTAAATTAGCTGCGGCGCCTCCATCCACTAAGACCTTGTTCACCCATGGGCTCACGCCTTTGCTCGAATGAACAATGGCTTCAATGATTCTTCATTCTTGGCTCGGATGTTCGAAGAATGTGTTACGCTCTTGACCATTATCCATTACATAGTAACAAGCGATGCGTGTTTCATCAAATCTATAGTATCCTCTTCCTCATGCTCTTCGATTTCGGTCTCCTGTCCAAACTCAGAAGGTAGTACAGATACCACATTGCAGTTTAAGTTGAGTGAGGACTCCCCCTCTGATTCGAAGTTATCTGTCAGCATATCCTCGTCTTCTTCTGGAATTGGAGTGTACTCTTTCGATTCATCTGGTTGTGTTTGAGGAGAAAAGCCTCCTACTAGCGGAGGTTTGTCTTGAGTTATTTGTTCGTTGTTGGTTTTTTGGTACTTGACACTTCTTTGTTGCTGATCGAAGCTGCTCCTTTGTCTGCCAAAGCTTCCCTTTCGGCTTTTCGAATTCGCTGTTGCCTTCGCCATTGGGATCTTGACATAGGATTCTTACCTTTGTAGTTTTCTAGTCTCAATTCCTCCCTCTTCGTAGTGTTGAATTGCCTCCTATATACCATGGCGTGACGTGCATTTCGTTCATTACCTCTCCATTTATCCTTCCCCTTATTGGTTTTGACTTGCAGCCATTTGTCTGTTGGTACTTCAGCAGGGATTTTGAACGTCACCCTTCGAGCACCTTTTGGATAGGGGCTATCAGGCTTTCGTTGAGTATGATTACCCTCGAGTGTTGACTCATCGACCAACCTCCTTGTGATTCCAACATGGGCGAAGGGAATAGTTTGAGCGCTCGACCATGTTACGGTCATATCTTCTTTGAGCACCTTGGGCAAATCAGGCACTTGGTTGCCCCTTTGTGACAGCGAACTAAGAACTCCAACAAACTCTCCCCCGCTCTAGGGTAGCATCTGAATAATTGGTTGTCTTGGCGCCAATTTACTCTAGTTCGAGCCCTTTGTTTCCTCTCGAAATCTGCACAATCCTCAGGTTGCGGATGATCTTTATCTGGGACATAGCATCATTTGGCATTTCCTTGTGGCCTGACAGAGATAATCTTTGAAATTTGGTATCTGGCATAGCCATCCTCCATTTTGTATTTTTCCTTTTCTAGGTATCTTTCCACTTCCTCCATCTCGGAGCAGGGTCTCCATATCCACCATATTGACATCCACATCTTCCCCTTTGACATCATCTCCCCATCCACGATGGTTTGGCGTCTTGATTCGGATCTTTGAACTTTACGGGCGGTATTTTACGGTAATCAAATTTTCCTGGGTTCCCTAAGGTATCGGACTTCCTTCGAGGATGCTACCATCTCCATCCTCCCCTTTATCTCATCATCTCCCGTCCGGTGGGCTTGGCGTCTTGATTGGGATTTTCGAACTCTGCGGGCGAGAATATTTCACCGGATAATCGAACTTCCAGGTTCTGGTATCGGATCTCTTTTTGAGGGAGGCTTGCTTTATGTCTGGACTCTCTCGGTTTGAGCCTTAGGCCTTGATGCTTTATGACTCTTGCTACGGTTCTCACACGGCCGGTGCTTTGGATCTCTTCGAAACAACGGATGGCCTTTGTTTCCATGAAGTCTCTAGTTGTTTGTGGATGTCTTCGTGACTCCTTGTTGACTTCAACTAGCCAACTTTCACTCTCGATGCTTTCTTCTCGATGGGTGGCCCTTGATACCTTCCACCATATTGATTTCTCCAATGCGAAGGCTCGGAGTAGTTGGTGCCCACATCTAGAGGTCTTCATCTACTTTCATTTTTGGTTTGTCGAAAATTTCAATCGCCATCCTTAATTGCGTTTTGAATCAAATCCACGAAGAAAACATTGAGGTTTTGTGGCCTAGAAAACTATGATATTTACAAAACCCTCTTTTCTTTCTTTGATCTAAAGAGGTCTTTTGACATTTGATGGCACAATTAGCGGCCATCTTTGACAAGCAAATCGAAAATCTCATCACTTTGTCACATCGAAGGTATATACCTTCTTTGGGAATTTGTCACTTTTCTCATTTTCAACAATTTCTTTCCTTTTGTGGAACTAATAGTTTACAAGAGTAGGGTGGAGCTGTTTTAATTCGTGAGATCTATTTAGACCTCTTGAATTCGGGATAGTCTTCACTTCCTCCGTTTCGACATAGGAAATTCTTTCCTTCTTATTACTTTTAAAGCCACGGCCTTTTTAGTCTTCGACTTGTCGAACCCTATCTGCTAAGCGTGCCATGTCCTCAGTATTGTGTGTCTAATTTCTTTCGAATAGAGTAGTCCGGACCATTTCGACTAACTCATGTTCGGGGACTCTTGTGAAACATCTAGATTTCAAAGTGAACCTATTTAAGTACTCATCTATGGGTTCGATTAAACTTCCTCTTAACTTGCTAGTTCCTTTAGACTTATCTTGGATTGTCCCATATAGAATTGTTCATGGAACAATCTCTCGAAGGTCCGGTATCTATGGATCCAGGGGGCAAAGTGGTGAACCATGTGAAAGCATTTTTAGTGAGGGAACTTGGGAAATATTTAATCCTAAGGTTCTCATTATTTGCTATGTCTCCTGCTTCAGTCAGATACCTGGCTATGTGTTCGACTATTGATTCATTAGTATCTCCAGCAAACTTTGTAAACTTAGGGATCTTGTGTCCCCTTGGTAAATCTGTATGCATTACATAATCTGCTATAGGGGAGGCATAATTTGGCCTTCTAATCCCTGCATTAAGACCGTTTTGGGCCATAATCCTCTCTATCATGGTGGTTAGATTATTTTCTGCCAAGATATTGTCATTTCGAATTCTATGGACAACTGCATCAGCATCTTGGTTTCGACCCACCATGACAACTCCTCTAGGTTGTTCTTCTTGAAACGCTGGGACTTCTAGTCTTTCGACCCTTGCCCCTGTTTCCATAATTCCCCTTTGTGGTTCCTCTCGAATCACTGGGGCATTTAATCTTTCGACCCTTGCTAGTGGTTCTATCAATCCCCTTTGTGGTTCTTCTCGAATCACTGGGGCATCTACCCTTTGTGTCCTTGCCCCCAAATTAACCCCTCTCTGGCCTATAGGGTGGGTCATCAACAATCGTTCTATGATAGAGTGCGTTCGCTCGAACCAATGCAGTTACGCCTCGCCTTCGGGGCGAAGAAATCGCTATTCGACTCATATTATCTGCATTTTCATTTGTCACACGGTCACATTTTGAACTATTGGGGCAAGATTTCTTGCATAGTTTGTGCTAACACTCCTATCATATTATGGTTACTATCATCCATTAACTGCCTAAAGGCTATCTGATTTTCTGTGGTTAGGATAGGCAGTGTACTATATCCTACTAACCCTTGGTTATTTGTCATAAACTGATTAGCCCCAGATCCAGACCCTAATTGTGGTGACATGTTCGTCGTCGTTTTGTAATCCTGCCATCAAAGATGTTGGCA
Source organism: Vicia sativa (assembly GCA_021764765.1). NCBI lineage: Eukaryota > Viridiplantae > Streptophyta > Magnoliopsida > Fabales > Fabaceae > Vicia > Vicia sativa. Next base: position 19,483 of record CM038796.1, on the reverse strand, counting down.
TCCCATAAGGGGGATTTTTGGGTCTATTACTATCGAAAGTGGGTGGTCTAGTTGGTGGTGGGGTAGCGAAGTGGGTTTGTGCCCCTGATGATGGGAAAAATCCCCCAGGATACCCAGTGGTTCCTGTATTGCCTAGGATCGAATTGTTTGTTGACATGCCACTTGTTCCGTTCGTGGCCATATTACTAGTCGAAGATGCAACGGACTGTGCATTCGAAGGGATCGCGCTGGACGTTCCCGTCGAAACAGACGCATTAGTGCCTGTTCCATGTGGGGCGTGTTGTTCCCCTTGTTGATTGTTAGGATCAGACATCCTATTATTTCATTTTCTTCTGGGTAAGGGTTGGTTACTATTAGTTATTCTACCACTCCTAAGGTTCATATACCAGCGAACCGTTTACTCGGAAAGAACCTTTATAATAATTATGTCTTATAATCCTTATTTTATTTTACTTTAACGACCAATGAAGGTCCCAGTGGCGTGCCAATTTGTTCTGATGATTTACGGTAAAACAACCGCTAGTCCTCAAACTATCGAATAAGCTTTATGATTGTTATTCAATTCCTCTGGTAACTTGCGGGATCGACTAGATTGATCCTATGGGGTATGATCGTTTGGACAAACTTAATAACAAAATAAGTGTTCATGTTTAAGACTTGTATTTAGCGTGTTTTATATATGTCCAATGTATTCCGATCACAATGTTAAATGACTTAATGACATGATCAAGTAAAGTAACATAAAGCGGTTTGAATAAGTAAGCATAAATGTTCGATTTGCAAAGAAATGTATAAATGCGAGGAAAACGTAAATGGCTCTTAAAGGTAAAAGACTTTTAATGTAAAAGCATGAATATAAAAGCATGAAATGTAAAGACAAGAATGTAAAAAAACATAAATATGAAAGATTTACGGAAAGTAAACGTTAATGTAAAGAGTTTACGAAATGTAAAAGACTTGAAATAAAAAAGCGTTTAAATGCAAGGAAAAGTTAAATGAGTTTGAATGTAAAGAATTTAAAAGACATTGATGCAAAGATAAAGGATAAACTGGAAAGATAAAGATGTTTTACTGAATAATAAAGGTTTTGGTGCAATCATACGTACATCATTCGAGCATTCGTTTCCCTAGCCATGTGGTATTTTGAATGTTTACTGAATTTTTGTACAATAGATATGACACACGAAATCCTAACACTAAGACTTCTATTTATACTACTTCGACCATAACGGTCTGACTTATGAGATCTTGCCACGTTCAGAACATGCAGGACACTACGTTTCTCTAGCTTCCACGCGTCTTCGAACCGTCTCCAACGCATATATTCTAACTTCCAATTATCCCGCTCGCGTTTTGAATTTCAAATGCTTTGGCCACTTCATTTCGAACTCACTTCTCAGACACATACCTACTACCACTTCGAAGCTTCCTTTACATGTATCATCATAATTGTCATTCGAAGCCCCAAGTTTCAGTACGTCCATTCGAAGAGCCAATTCTTTCATTCCGAACTGTGACATTCACTTTGTTCCAACAAACACTAACATCATTTCGTTTCGAGCTCAATGATTCCATTTCGACTCATATATATCAAAATCTTCAGCCAACACCTATATGTAAATTTCCACTTCAGAATTATTTTTCACATCAAACCAAGCTAACAAATAAGAATCCTCGTTATTTATAAAAGGTTTAAGATATTTTTCCAAAGAACCCTCTTCATGCTTCCCCTACATGTTCACTTCATCTACACTAAATGCAAAGTTCATCCCTTTGATAAGGTCACAAGCTTCAAATGACCAGAAATATGTGTCTTGTCCAATAAATGAAAAAAGTTCCCCACCTTCATACCTTCGCTTTGGATATTTTACAAAAGACTCTTTTGTATAAAACACAACCTTGAAATTATCCATCATGTAAACAGCGTAAATTTGACATTATAACAAAGAAATTGACAACACATAACTAGAACCCATATCATTAATAGTCAACACTACAATACAACAAAATGGTTCACACATTACGCAAAAAATATAACTTTGTATGGCAAGTGAGTACAATAAACAATTAAAAAAATAGTATAACACCCGTGTCTTAGTCTTGAGACCACACCTTTCGAACAACAACCATAGACCGAGTAACAATGAAATTGGGACTTAAAATAACAGTTATGTGAGGGAAAATGAGAATGAACAAGCTTCATCTTTGACTCATCTTCAAACGACGATGACAAATTTCTCACTCTTTAAGTATTTCAGACAAAATGGGTTTATTTTAGGGTTTTAGGGTTTTGTTCAATTTAGAGAGACGGATTGAAAGTTGGAACAATTTCTCATTATTTAACTTAGCATATACCACATCATATTTGTTAGATTATATTTTAATCACAATAAATCAATTTAAATGAATTTAAATTACACGCATGCTTCCACGCCAGTGACTGTTAGCTCCATTTAACGCTAGAGACCAATATCATGGATGAAATTTTTTGAATGGACCATTCTTTGAATAAAATGTTTAAAGGGACTAAAAACAAAATATTTTATATTTAGAGGGACCAAAAACATATTTAACCCTAATAGATTATAGATTCTTATGTTGTTCTAACACATTTGTATTTGGTTGGTATTTGAACCAAGCATTGTCAAGAGTTTTGATCATGCTAATTTTTATTTAAGTAAAGTGAATCAAATTTAAACCATAAAAAATATTAGGGATTACTTTATCCCCTCTATGGGATGAGGGTGAACAAATTGAAAATCTGATATTGTTCTTCCTATATTTTGGAGACACATCTCTGAATGCACTAAATATACATAAAAATGTGTTGCAAGTGAGACACATCTTGTTTATGCCAAAAACTAATATGGAGATGCATCTCCGGAATAACCATTGAATTCTATTGATTATGTTTAGTTAATTAAGCTAATTTATTCAACTCAGTGACCATTTCGGAGATGCATTTTCGAAAATGTCAAGCAGTAATTTGAATAAAACACAACCATTGTGGCATGGAATTTTGAGAATTATTGACAGATGAAGGTGTTGCTTGCACACCAATATATGTTAATGATACGCCAAGATCTATCATTATTGTTTCTTTGAAACATTGAATACATATGCAGAAACAGGTTAATGAATTAACGAGTGAGTTTCTCTGAAACTCTGTAGCTGATCGAAAGATAGCAAGAGTGAGTTTCTTTGAAACGACTATATCACAATATCTCTATGAAGTTATGAACATATAAACTATGAAAGAGAGCAGGAAAGCTTCAACAATGGCTGCAATGAAGCATACTTTGAAGGTTGAAATGCAGCGGAAATATGATCCCCTATGACGATTCCTACCATGTTGAAGAATAATCTTTGATCATGGTGAAGACAATGAACATGTGATAGAAGAAAGAGATTGATGAAGATGAGAAGATGATATAGATAACCAAGGGAGTGAATTATAGTTAGACAATTTCTTTTCTCACCCTTCCATCAAAGAGATTATATGTCAACTTCCTTTCATTACTTGGACTCGTGTAATAATATTGGTGCATCCACTCATTCTATGGTGGCTTATTTCAGAATAGTGAGGTAGACTTTGTTTGTGCCTTTGCTGAGCTAGTTGGGATGCAAACATCATTTTTTGTGGATTTGTTTGGCGCTCTCTGAGCTATTGAATTGGTGCATCATTTGAATATCACTAATTTAGGGATTGAATTTGACTCCGCTCTTGTTGTTCAAGCTTTCCATAATAGAGTTTAAATTTCTTGGAATATCAGGAATCATTGGTGTAATTGTCTTGATTTTTCTTGTAACATGACTCTTGGTGCCACTCATATCTTTAGAGAAAGCAATGTTTGCACAACTTCTTTGGCTAATAGAAGTTTTAGCCTAAATTGTCTCCATTTTGGTCCACCATCGCCTTTCGTTCAAGGCACATGATTAAGCACAAACTAGGTCTTTCTAATTTTCGTTTTAAGGTGCCTTAGAGGTTTGGTTTGCCTCACCTTCTTCTTTTGTAGTCCCATTTTCTTTAAATCTCATTTTGGGTGGTGTTTTTTTGGCCCTATGACTATAAAAAAAACTCTTGGTGAAAAAAAAACATCTCTAGAATTCGAAGGACGCATCTATTTTTCGTAAAATTAAACGCAAACGAGTGAGTTACCCTATTAAAATTAATTTTAGAGATGCATATCCGAAAAACACTTTTATATAAGATAAAAAATGGTGTTTTAGGGCATACATACTCGAAAACACCATTTTTTAACGAAAAATGTTATTTTCGGATATGCATATCTGAAAGTTCTTTGTTGTGTGTGTTTTATTTTTAATTTAGTATTGTTCGTATCCAGATACACATACCTAGTAGTCATGCACCAGCAATACAACAAATATGTAAATACTAACAGTGTCTGTATTGAGAAAATCAATTTAAAATAAAAAAAAGATTAAAATAAAATTATCAAAATATGAAAATACAACTAGAAATCAAATAAAATCAAATTAAGAGTCTACAAATTTTTTCGGATCTTTTTGAAAATATGAAAACAGACAATAAATCAAATAAAATAGAAAAACAAAGACTTTAGGGTTTTTAGGGTGGTGACCCGTATTTTGTCCTTGTCCCAAAATAGGGGACTTTGATCTCTGACTTTTCCCGGATGAAATGACAGTAAAATATCGATTTAGAGTCGATTTTTAAGTTAGACCGCGTAAAGGTCAAAAACTTATGAACGCAAGGGTCAAAATGCGAGAATACAATTCCTATAACTCTAATATTGGTTAAATCCACATAGAATCCATGGCAACGACGCCAATTTTAATAAAAACGTATAGTAAATGTGGTTAAAGGTGTTTTCGAAGATGCATTATTGATAATTTTTTAAGTTAATTTCGAATTTTCAGAGGTGTGAGTAATATCATTACACCGCCAATTTTATAATTTTGTATACTAGTTTTTTTTTACATGTGTATTCGTTGTTTATATATATATATATATATATATATATATATATATATATATATATATATATATATATATATATATATATATATGGATGACAAAAAAAACCCGTACCATGGATACCTGTGGGTAAAATCCGTCACAGGCACGTGTATAATGACTTAATGGATATCTACGGGTAATATAAATTTAATATTTGGTTACCCGTTTACTTAAGAGTACGGATATGAATTTCATAGTATTTGTACCCGCGGATATCCATATCCGTTAATAATTAAAAAAAATACTTAAATATTAATTTGTTTAATCAAAATTATTATTATTATTTTGTTAAATATGATGTTATTATTACTAGGGTTAAATATGTGTGGAGTCCTTATAAATTCGCGACCCTACAATTATAGTCCCTATAAAATGTTTCTTCAATAAATGGTCCTTTCAAATTTTTCTGCCCCCAATATTAGTCTCTCCCGTTCGTTTTCACTAACGGAGGCTGACCTGGCACGCTACGTGGAAGATGACTTGGCAAAAATCAGAAAATATTTAAAATTGCGGGGTTTTAAACCTCCTCTAAACTAACAAAAAAAAAAATATATTAATTACGAACATTTGTCGAACATCTTGCAAGCAAGTTTTACAACTATGGTATGCTTACCAAGTGATTTTGCACTGATAAATACTATACCAACAAGAATAAAGATGATGACAGATGCTCTCCCAAATAGGTTGATTATCTATCTCACAAAATGTTGTCCAACCAAGGCTGCAATGATAGCCACCAAGTTGAAGTAGAGAGCTGTGCGTCACATTTAAAAAATAACTCATTAATAAGAATCAATCTATTATACAAAATCAAATATTAAGTAAGCTAGAAGTTCTCGATAACATGAACCATAAGGAACTGGAAATCGTTTCAACATGAAGTATTCCACGACACAAATAGCCGAAGAGAATATCATGATGAACGTTGTTGTGGCGCTTGACACCTTTGCACAATTGACATCAAATCCAATTACAAATCAAACTAACCAAATATATTTTATGATCATGATAAGAGAAACAAAGTTTATATAATAATGCAATTTGACACTCACTTGAGGAGGGATTCCCAATTCTAGAAAAGTGGACTAATAATGAATCCGCCTCCTAGTCCCAACAATCCGCCGATTACACCAGACAATAGGCCAAAGACACAATAGATGATTAGTTTGATAACTGTAAATTCTCTCTTCCTTGTAAATAATGCAACTGCCTTATATGAAGATACCCCAATTGATATTGGAATCTACACTTTTTCCAAATATCTTTTGTAACATATAACTAGCATTCATATACAAATTCACAGAAATTATGTGATGATAAAAGAGATTATTGTTACCTGCAAAAAGTTCAGTACCCAATATGTTGTTGAACATGTAGATGTGTTTTGCTGTCAATAGAAGATATTATTGATCTTAGATGAATTGCATGTTATAAAGTATTATTATGAATTAACTACAATTGATGAAAGAACAAACCTTAGCAATCTGTATTGCAATGAATGAAACCCAAATAAGTGCAAGAAGTCCAAACATTTTCCAGTCCACAATTTCAATTATAGTGTTTATAAAGGAAATTCTATAATTTTAAAGGGCTTTTGTTTTTTTGTGGACTTATTTTGCACAGGGTTATTATTTTAGCCACTGTTTGGTATTTTGCTAATGACATTTTTATTACTGGTTCCTTCCAAGACATGTAGAAATATTGTTGTGGTTTGTTACATGATTCAATTCCTAGGTTCCAGTTTTTTTGTTTCTGTGTTATTTTCTTCACAGACATAATCATTTCCTTCAAATCAAGAAGCTAGAAATGATTGAAGTTGAGTACCTGTGGGAATTTTACCCATTAAATGATTGTGGGAGGGTTCAAATAAGAAAGAAATGAAAGGCTTGCGGGTTTCATGATGTGTATTATAATCATAGTTGCAAAACATGCTTGCAAGGTGTTCGACAAAAGTTCAGAATCAATATTTTTGATTTTTTTGGGTTGGTTTAGAGGAGGTTTAAAACCCCCGCGATTTCAAATATTTTTGATTTTTGCCAAGCTGTCTTCCAAATGGTGTAGTACGTTAGCCACTGTTAGTGGAAACTAATGGGAGAGACCAATATGTTGGGGACGGAAAAATTCTAGGACTATTCATTGAAGAAAATTTTATAGAGAGAGATATATATAGAATTATAGGACTAAAACATATTTAACCATTATTACTATTATTATTATTATTATTATTATTATTATTATTATTATTATTATTATTATTATTATTATTATTATTATTATTATTATTTTGATAAAATAAGAAATAAAATGAATGTGATTTATTTTTGTTATTATTTATTATGGGTTAAATTTGAAAATAAATTTTTGGTCTTTAAAAGAGATTAAAAATTAGTTATTTCAAAATTCACAGATCTCATCTAACGGATATCATGGTTATCTCAAAATTCAAAGATACCATCTAACGGATGTCCTCACGGGTATGAGACAGATACATGTATCATATTTTCTAAATGGGACGAATAGCGAAGACTAATAGCCATTATCCATTGTCATATATATATATATATATATATATATATATATATATATATATATATATATATATATATATATATATATATATATATATATATATATATATATATATATATATATATATATATATTACCTAATATTGTCATATTAGGCAATGGTTCTTATTTATTTTTATAATTTGTAAATAATTTTTCTAAATAATTAAACCATTTTTAAATAAAAAATCAATTTTCTAATTAATAAATAGATAACGGATCCGAAAAAGCAAAATTATTTGAATGAACCTCCAAATTATATTAAATTATAAATAGGACTTTTAGTCCAGCCTGAATAAAATTTGAGCCGCCATTTTGAATTATGTCATTTCAAAGTGTGAACAGGAATGTTTTACTTGCATATGGACAAGAAATTGTGGAAATAGACAAGAAATTTCATTTGCACCCATGGAATGGCTGGATTTTGTCCTCTCTTAGATTGATTTTCGAATAGTTTGGTTCTTTTAGTCGTCTAGCCCTCTTTTCCATTAAAAAAAGAGTTTTGAATTTAATCAATTTTTATTAAATTGAGTAAAGCTGAAATTAAAATTTGACTTGACTTGTTTTAAAGATTTTCTTTTTTATTGTTAATTATTTTAAATTAAATCTAAATGTTAAATTAATTTTGTCTATCGGTAAAAAAAAATAATCTTACGTTGAGAATTTAACATTTCATAAAAGCCTTCATATTTGAATTATATTATTTCAAAGTATAAGTGTGAACAAGAAATAATTTCTTACAATAGAGACTTGGAGACAAGAAAGATATTGGTTTGCACATTTATTGGTTGATGACAATACGTAGTAAAATCAGTGGACACATTTTCGTTGAAACTGAAGGATAATACACGCAAGTTGAGTTGTCTTTTATATCATTAACTTTATTATAACTCTTGTGAACCTGCATTTCCTTCTACATTGCATTTTCCTTCTACACCAATTTTTGAAAGAAACTATTCTTACTTTGTTGAACTGAGTTATGGAGACTATTGTTGGAGCACTTGTTTCATCTTCCATGGAGATGCTGGTGGGAAAGATTGTTTCCGGTGAGTTTTTTGATTTGTTTCAGAGGACTAAGCTTGACTTTGGATTGTTGGAAAAATGAAGATAACACTGCTGAGTCTTCAATCATACTTCATGATGCCGAGGACAAACAAATCACTAATCCTGCTGTCAAGGTGGTGATTATGCTGCAAGATCTTGTCTTTGAAGCTCAAGACTTGTTTGAAAATCAACACTGAGGCTTTAGGCGTGAAGTAAGCTGTCCAGTTCTTAAAAGTTTTCTTCTTATTTCAAAATGTTTAATAGAAAGATCAATTCTAAGCGCAAAGCTATTTGAAAGATTAGAACATTTGAGAAACCAAAATCTTGGATTGAAAGAAGGTGATTCCAACGTGTTTGGAATGTAACTCCTACAACTCTGTTTTGGGAGATGAATCACTATTATGGAAGAGATGATGACAGAAAAAACTTAAAGAGTTTACTGCATGGGAGGATAATTCTTGACCGTGGAAATAAAATAGGAGTGATTTCCATTGTGGGTATGGGAGGGTTAGGAAAAACAACACTAGCTAAACTCCTTTACAATGATCATCATGTGAAGGATAACTTTGAGGTTAGAGGGTGGGCACATGTCTCCAAAGATCTTGATGTTGTTGCTATCACTAAAACTCTTCTTGAATCTATCACTCCAAAAACAGATCTGACTATAGAATTGAATAATCCACAAGTACAATTGCAACAAACTTTAAGTAATAAAATGTTTTTACTTGTATTAGATGATATATGGCTCGGAAGATATGTTGGTTGGAATAGTCTAATTGATATCTTTAATGTTGGGAAAAAAGGGAGTAAGATCATCATCACCACTCGTGATGAAAGAGTTACTACCACGCTAAAATCTCTCTGTCCATCATTTAATATCTTTGAAAAGTGAAGATTCTGGTCTTTACTATCGGACATGCATTTGTAGAAACAAACTACCAAGAACATCCGAATATCCCAATCTCGAAATAATTGGTAGGAAATTGCCAAAAGTGTGGCGGTTTACCATTAGCCATAGCATTGGGGGTATTCTTGGCGTAAATTGTCACAAGATCATTGGGTGGTGTATTAAACAATGGTATTTGGGAGCAGCAAATCATGAGGTCAGACCACTCTGCTATTGAGTTATCGTTATCTTCCGCTTCTTTAAAAGGATGCTTTGCTTATTGTTCAATTTTCCAAAGAACTCAATCTTAGTGAAAAGATGGTGGTTCAAGTGGGTTCAGAAGGCTTAATACCTCATCCAAAAAGGAGAATAGTTGGGAAAAAGGAAGAATGCTTTGATCAACTGGTGTGGAGGTCTTTGATACATCGTCGGTCCATTGATGATGAGTTAGAACAGCTCATTGGTGACGAGTTTTCTTTGAAATGCGACCTCATCAATGATTTAGCTATGCGATTTCATCTCCGTATTGCGCTATGTTGGATACATAAGCGGATATAAAGGTGCGATACTTGGCATCGATAGATTTGAATATAAGTCAGACGGTGAATTAAAAATTTGCATGGATTAAAAGGTCTACGAACTTTTCTGCGTGCCATTGCAATATAATTGGTGGGATTATGGTAATTCGTATTGTCGAAGTTATTTTACGATTTATTTTGACAATGACTCAATTTACGTCTTGTCTCTTTCGGACTACGAAATATCACAGTTACCAACTCTATTGGAAATTTGATTTACTGCGATACTTGAATCTCTGGCACTTCAATTACAAGGCTTCCTTCTAAAACATGCAAGCTTTACAATTCTGAGACGATGTTATTGTCAAGATCACGAGGAACTCATGAATTGCCAAAGATATGGGAAATTGGTGAAATTCGCCACCTTGACATCGAGGCACTAAATTGAAGAAAATGCAACACAAATATCAAATTAGAAAATCTGAGACATTATCGGACTTTATTGTGAGCAGCATTAAGGATGTTGGGTTAAAGATTGAGGATCTTGGAAGATATCCCCATCTATCGGAAGGCTTTGCATCTCACAACTTGAAAATGTAACTGACTCATCTCATGCTTCTCAAGCAAATTTGGAGATGAAAAAGAAATTGACAAGTTGAAACTAGGATGGTCTTACACAGCTCCTTGAGTCACAATACAAAGTGTTGTATTGGAGCAACTAGTCCATCAACAAATTTGAAGCGTCGATAATCTCCGGATCTGTGGAGACAAATTACCAAATTGGTTGGACGACCCTTTGATGATTTGTCTTAATTCTCTTCAAAAGATGACCTTAAAAATATTCCATTTCTAACATCTTTTCGGAGAGCAGTCTTCGAAAACCTTACAATCTCTCAAACTTAAGGCTTGTGATTCAGTGACAACATTTATCGTGTGCTCTCTCCCAGTCCTCAAAAGTCTATCTATTCAAAAATGTAAAAATTTAAAATCTGTCATAATTGCAGAAGATGCATCGAAACAGAATCTCTTGTTTCTTAGAACCATCGAAATATGGCGTTGCAATGAACTGGAGTCGGTTTCTGTAAGTGGATTGCCCATTCCTAACCTCACTAGTTTAAGTGTTAGTTGGTGTGAGAAGTTACGTTGTCTACCTGAATCAATAAAGACTCTAACTAGCCTTCAAACTATGGGAATTGTTGGCCTTCCAAATCTGCAATCGTTTTCCATAAATGATTTGCCTATCAGTCTACAAAATTTGTGGATTGGCGAAGTTGGAGGATTTGGTGGAATACAAGTTGGGAACATCTCACTTCTCTTTCAATGTTGGCTATTCGGGGTGATGATATTGTGAAGGGGCTGATGAAAACGCAAGTCCCGTTTCTACCCACTAATCTCGTTACCTTATGGATCGTTGGGCTTGAAGATATAGAATGCTTGGATGGGAAGTGGCTTCAACATCTCACCTCTCTCCATACACTTAACATTTGTATGGCTCCCAAGCTCAAGTCGTTGCCAGAAAAATTGCCTTCCTCTCTTGAAGAACTGTATATAAATGACTGTCCATTATTGGAAGAAGATTTGAAGATGAAGAAAGGGAAAAGTGGCTTAACATTTCTCACATTCCCAAAATATATGTAAACGTAGAAATCATGGAATGAGTACTATAACACGAAGGTGAGTCACCAAAATACTTGTTTTATGTTTCATGTTATAAATGTCATTTCCCAATCCATGTTCCATGTCAGTTTCAAATTGAAATGAAATGCTTCCTTCTTGTTCACATGGGTCGCTGAAAAGGATTTTAGGTTTGACCCATTCTCCTATTTTGTTTAGTAATATAGTATTAATTGCAAATGATTTTCAATATGTTGATTTATTACATTTTATTAGCTCTCATGGATTTCCATTCAATTCTTTCTTTCATACATTTCACTTTCTTTACTAGCTCTCATGATTTTCAATATGTTGATTTATTACATTTTATTAGCTCTCATGGATTTACATTTTATTAGCTCTCATGATTTTCAATATGTTAGTCACTTAGTATGATGTCATTTGATTCATAAATTATATATCATGCTTTTGATGCGAGATGAATTGGAATCCCTACTTTCAAAGCATGGCAGTATGAGGGTTGTACTTTTATCACATCATAGTTGTGAGTGTCTGATTCCACCATTAGCTAATTCATGTTTGGTGCTATGAATATGGTTTCAATTCGATATTTGCTTGTCATTTCTAGAAACACCGTGATTGCTACATAATGTGTTCTCGAGTTATCTAAAGAGGTAAAAATAAATCCTTCCCAATTGTTATATCTTTGCAAAATAGTTTTAGTTATATTTCATTGAAGTTAAATATTACGTGTTGTTCAAATCTCTTTCATGATATATACATTTACGAAACCCAAGTTCAATAGAATAATGTTAATGCCTCGGTTTAGAGATCATGCTTAATTTGATGGATGAACTTTAATCGTAACCAATTTATTAGGGCCATACTAGATACTATATTAACATGTTAATTTATGCGCATTGATTTATTGCTTAGAAATTTATGAAAGAAAGTTGAAAAGCATGTTAATTTGATGAGTTAGAATAATTTTGAAATAAACTAATTATTAAGATATAATGCTTTTGATGCAAATGTGTAGATGAATTTGAATCCACTTTCAAAGCATGGAAGTACTCAAGAAAAAGTACTTCAATGGTGGCATGTCATATTTGTAAGTGTCCTATTCCATTTTCATTGGAATGATGCCTAAATTAGTACTATGAATAATCTTTGTTGTTTGATGTTTCTATTTATTTTAAAGCCAAATTATGTTTCTATATAAGGGCTTCCTCAACATTTTCGTGGCTTGGGATTGTTAGTACTTTTCGGAAGAGGTGAAAAAATCATGTCGAACTGCGGTTTATATGGACTAGTGCTCATTTTACACATCTAATCTTAAAGATATAGAATGTTGGATGGAAAGTGGCTTAAACATGGTTTCAAGAAGATGGGAGTCGCCTCCTCTCTTAAGAACCGATAATCAATTTATCTTTGAAGAAATGAGGAAGCGAGTGGTGTAAGATTTCTCACATTCTCGGCATGCTATAGGTAATGAATTGATCATATTCACAAGAGTATCATGTCCGGTGAGTCGTTGAAATACTTGTTCTTTCATGTTTCTTGTTATAAATATGTAATCAATGAATATTATAAATTCTCACATCGGGATTGAAATTGATTTTCAACGTGAGACAAGTTGATTCTCAAAGGGAGATTCGAAATGAGTTGCTTTCATTCTCTTGCAAATCGTGTCTCGACTTTGTCAATTTGTTACTGGGTTTTTTATTGTTCTCCACATCAATTGGTTATCTTGTTGCAACATTTTATTGTTTTAAGGTTTTCTTTTCTCCTTATTATGGGATGATTGTTATTTCTAACAAAATATTTTTATTCAAATGGTAGATTCTAAGATGATGGAGATTCTAAGAAGCGAATTACAAAGCTAAAGACAAAACAATTGTATGTATTTTTCTCAATTTGTTACGCATTACCATTTTCTTTTTTTTCTACCAGTTATAAATAATTTTCGATTAATGAAGGGCTATTATTTGTCCAAAAAGAAAGGTTTATGACCTTGGAATATTGAACCTCACAAACCAGCGGGTATGAGAAAGTGTATGAGGCATTTAACCAAATAAAGCCCTTTACAAGGCTACATGTTTGTAAGTATTTTACGAAGATATCGATTTCAGTTTGATGTATATCATTCATTCATGTATTTAAAGATAATGTGTAGTTTCTCATCTTGCACAATATCAATATGCCTTTTAAATTCATGTGCATTGGTGACATGCTCCTTTTATCATAAATGAAGAACTTTGTTTTTGCTTAGAAATTTATGAAAGAATATTGAAAAGCATGTCAATTTGATGATTTAAATATGATTTTGAAATAAACTAATTACTTTGAAAATTTTAAAAGATGAATTTGAATCCAACTTTCAAAGCATGGAAGTCTTGGTAGCAATACTTTTATGACTAAAAATTCATAGTGCAGTCTCTAATCAATTTTCATTAGAATTTTGGCTATTTTAGTGTTATAACAGTTCATGAATTGTATCAATCTAGTACTCTACATGATTCCATAATGATCCATAGTATTACCAAGTATGAATTAGGTTAGTATCTCTGTTTGAATATGATAACAAATGCATTTTTGATATTATTCACCAACAATGTCACTTAGAAAACATTAGTGCCTAAAATCCTATTTGCTTCTTTTAACCACTTTGTTCTATTATAATGTTAGGTTTGAGTTTGTTCATTTGGAGGTAGATTCATCCAATAGTTTTACCTTCAAATCGAATGATGTCCGAAAAATTTCCACGCCTCTGTAGAGGTCATTCACATCGTCAAGGAACACAAGAGAGCTAATTTGGAAAGACTCAAGAGTTTAGTTGAGCATAGCAAAAGCTACCTAGTTTTGTCGGAGACACTACAACACCATCTTTTTATTGATTTTGTTTCTTGATAAGTGAGCAAACCGCTCAAGTTCAGCCACTACGAAAAATTGTAACACAGAAAACATAAATTTGTTTAATACAAGGCTGATCTGCGATCGGAGATAGGCATAAATTGGCGAACTTCGTTATCAAATATCGCGTGTTCTCTTTATATATTTTTCGTATTTGTTTTGTTTTGTCTGGAATTATTGTTCTAACAATTTTAAATACATTGAATTTCAACCCCTTTCTTGACTGAGGATGTCATGAGTTTAGCAAAGTATATCACAACAAAATGATTAGTAAGTGGCTGAAAACTTTGGATGAAGAAATGGCAAACATGTGTTTATTGATGCAGCATATGGGTTGGTAAATATCTGCCATGATAAAGTGTTGGAGAGGACATTTAGGAAGCGCTTTTTTTGTTCATACATCGATTACCTTACATACCAAATTTTATTATAAATTCTTGTATTGTCCTAATAAATTAATGTAGACACGTTTGTATTTGGTTGGTATTTGAACCAAGCTTTGTCAAGAGTGTTAACCATGCTAATTTTATACAACTAAAGTTAACCAAATTTAAACCATAAAAATGTTCATTCGGTCCAATAGATTAATAAATAAACTCATGTGTTTGTAGGATAGTTTAAAAATATTTGTTAAACATGTTTGGGTTTTTCAGTATTTAAATATGAGACTTTAAATGGAAGAGCCTTGAAATTTAAATTGCACCAATAAAAATAATTTTTGAGAATTTGTTTGGTTAGCAACAAGATGTCACATAATATTGAGACAATGTATCAGACAATATGATCTAAAAGGTAGGTTTGTACAAACAAACAAAAGTAAAGTTAATAACACCAATAATTGATAATTTTGTTGATTGCAATATCACCAATGTCTGAGGGTTTGTAGCCTAAATGTCGGGTTAATGAGAAGTCGAAGAAGGTTAAGTATTTGTGTTGGAAACAGTAAGTGTTGAGAAGGTTTAATTGCAACACTTTGAAAGATTAACTCTGTTAACTAAAGCGTTTCGACCAACATAACAAGCACAATTTAAATAAATCTCAAGAGATTATCCACAAGATTAGGCTAACTTGCTCTTTCGGGCATGTTGAAAAGCTTGACAAAGGACTACATGAAGGCACCTTTAGACACCATGTCAAAGGAACTTAATGCCAAAGACTTAGAATATTCTAATGTTCAAGAGTTAAAGAAGTTTAGAAGCACGCCGAAGACTATTACAAGCACCTTTGATGAGAAGGCCGGTGACCAATTTTGAAACTGTCATGAACATGGGAGACTGGTTTCCATCGGTTATCACCTTGATAATGTGGGAGCGCTTTAGAAGACAAAGGACATGTTTGTGACACATATCCACTAATTAGGAATAAAAATGTCAGAGACAATTATCATTAGTTTGTTATAAATACCAGACTTGTACATTGTATCAAAGGTTGCGAATTTTGTGTATCTCTTTATCTAACTGGATTACTCGAGTCAAAGTGTGAAATAGTCTGTGAGTGAAATGTGTGAGTCAGCGTCTCTGTCATCTATGTTTTTTTGTTTCCTCAATTGAAACACCCATTTTTAATGTCATTTAAAGTTTATCTTTTTCTGTCTCTACAATAGTCAATTACACTATATCCAAAACATACATTCTTGAAAGACATTCTTTGAACATATCAGTCACAAGATTTTTCGAATTAATCTTACAAGTGAACTACACTGGTGATTATATACATAAATCACGGGTAAACAAATTGGCACGTCCAGTAGCATCTTTTGTGCAAAAAAAAAGATTGAACCTTTTTCAAGTAAGTTTGTTACATTTTATTTTATTTCGCTTCTTTTTATGGAAGTCATTTCAATGTCTGAATTTGTATGCATCTAAGAAGTGGTAAGAAAACTTATTGAAATGATGCTTCCAAAAAACACTTCACAATTCTAGACCACGAATGAGCAGTCGATCGACTGTTGGTCCTATAGGGACTTGAATCCCATCGAATGCTTGGTCTTATTTTAACCCTATTATCGATATCGGTTGTTTTCCAAGAGTGGTAGTCTCGTTACCCACAAAACATATCACATATTTGACTCGATTCATGTTTTATCATTGTTTTATTGTTGTTTCCAATATTATGTTGGTGTTTTGTTTGTTTTCGATGGAAAATGTAACACCCTTCTAAAACCCGCGATTATATAATAAATTAGAGTTTAACATGTGTAAAGGGCATCACAATTCATAAAATTCATATACTCTCATGCTTTCTTGAAGAACATAATTAAAATAATCATGAAAGAAACATGTTACTGCGGTAAAATTATTCTCAAAACTTGGATAAATTCAAACCAAAAACTTCAAGGTCAGCGCCTTAGTTCACAAAACAACTATCTAAAATGATCTTTAAATAAATCAACAAAGTTTAATTATAACTCTAAACGGGCGTTCCCAGGTTACAAGACCGAGCATGACACGACACGTGAACAAAATAAAAGCATAGCTCACGAGCCATCCTCACCAACTCCTAAGTCGCTAAAGCTTCATGAAATCATCAAAGTAAGGGTGAGACTTCATCATAATTAAAATGCATTATAAATTCATCAAAACAACATAATTTCACAAGTTATTAGTCCACCATTCAACATAGTCGATTTATTTCACAATCCAAGTCATAACATACATCATACACAACAATAAGATTATAACATTGAAACCATCCTATCATGTTATAATCTATAAATCGATGCAAGACTCATGCATGTGGTACCGGTGAACTAAATTCACATACTATGCCATTCCAACTCGAACATAGATAAAACCTCACCGCCCATTCCAACTCAGAAACGGTGTCATACCCCAAAATTTTCCCTCCTATTTCCCAAGACATTTCTCATACATCCATTCCTCAAGGGTTGACCAGACAAACCCTCTCCTAAGCAATCAACCTCAAACTAGGGTTTGACTATCCTCAGATCAAGATGTGTTTCCAACATCTCCAGTGATCATCATGCCTCCTCATATGCTTCAAAGAATCTCCATGTCAAGTTTCAAGCCTTACAAGTCAAGTTTCCTCAGACAATTGCTCAGATGGTTGACAATTGTTGTATTGGACAAAACGTCAACTGTGGTCAACATACAGTCAAACTTCATGATTTTTGGTCAACATCCATATTTTGAAGTGACATTCATCATTTTATCAAGGTTTGATCATGATTCATCAAGAAAACTCAAGATTTGATCAAAAGTCAAACTTTCCAAATTAGGGTTTTTTGAGGAAAAGTCAACTGAACTTTGACTGAGCATAACTTTCTCATACTTTATCAGAAATTTTTCCACCACCTCTCATTTTGAAAAGAATTCAATTATCTACAACTTCATGTCTCACAAGCATGGTCAGAAAATGCTTCATTTTGAAGATATGGATCAAAACATTATAGGTCCTTTTCAAAGTCAACAAAAGTCAACTTTTGTAAAGTGTTATTAAGCATGGAAACTCCAATTGAGATGAAACCAAATAGGTTGTTTAGAGGACACCTAGAGCTTTCTAAAAAGTCCAAGAAAACTCAAAAATGTTAAAAATTGAGCAAAATACACCTTGCACAAGTTGGACATTTTGAAGAATTACAAAGGAAAATATTTGACAAAATCAATTTCTTCCAAATGGGCCTATAATTTCATGATCCAAACTTGATCATAATATTATTTAGAACCTCTTGATGCTGGCCATGACATTTTCTTATTTTCTTGATTTATTTTTGAATTTAAAGCATTTAATTCAAATTTAAATTAAATAAAATATGAAAACAAGTTATAAATCAAGTTGGGTTGGATTTCTATCAAACTTGAGGACCAAGGAAGCCCACAAGACATGCCAAATTCGTTGCTAGCTCATGCAAGGAAGAAAATCAAATTTTGGAAGATTTGATTAAAATTGAAGAGAATATTTTACATTAAAGCCACATCTTTTTTCATTCTTTTTGCTTCAAACTCTTTCTCTATAAATACCTAATGCATTCACAAAGACCAAGGACGAAACCCTAGCCTCTTGGAGCAACCCTAATTCTCTCAAATTTTTCACAAAGTTGCAATTTTCGAATTCCATCCTCCAGCCGTTTTCAATTCAATTTAAGCACACCATTGTGCTCCTGAGGTATCATTGAGTAAGTCCAGGCCAAGAACCATGGTTAAACCAGCAAATAGATGCCATACATGAATATACATATGCATATTTTCTTGAATTCGTGTTTTTAATATCTGCGTGTTTTAATTGAAACTAACCATTCTAACATGATCATGAGGTACCATAGACAGGATCTGGGCCATCGTTCATGAGGTTGAACGTCCAAATCGCGTATTGCCATTGTTAGGGCTTCTAGAATTTGCTGAAACTCATAATCCATGGACTTTCGGGGCAAAACTAAGGGCACCATTGAATTCGCAGACCCGATTTAGGGGTGTATAATCCTAAGCTTGATTTTTAGTATTTTGCGGGTTTCAAGAATCCGGTCGTGGGAGAAGGCAATAGGAGCTAGGGCTCAGGTTGACTATACGAGACCGGGGCGAGGCATGCGTGGCGCTTTCTTGCGATTCGCTCCTCCAATGGCGGGTCCCCGGCTTGACTTGGTTTGAAAATTACAAAATATGACACGTTCGCTTATAATGCATTTGATTTCTAACACAAGGCAGCCTTTCGGTTAATATGATGTGTATGGTATACCACGGAGGTGGGGTTCGATCTGACTTCCCACTTTCTTTTACAATTAAACTAACATATTTTCTTTTTTTTTTTATAAATATTTTCCATTCAATTTAATTTATCTTTAAATATTTTTCTCATGCATTTAAAAATCACCAAAAATTTTCCTTTGCATTTAATCGAAAAATGTTTATTTAATTTTTGATATTAAAATTAATATTTTGCATGCATATTTTAATTAATTGTTAATTAACCATTAAATTGACTTTTA
>CM038795.1:290061473-290111473 GCA_021764765.1 Vicia sativa | reverse complement strand
ATACAATGAAATTTGAAGTAAACATAAAAGTCGGGTGAAATTTGAAGAAAATGTCATGAATTTTTAAGTGGACTTAAATCATAATAAATTTGATGAAATTTGAAGAGAATATAAACCTTAAGAAAATCTGAAGAAATTTGAAATAAAAATTTTTGTTAAGAAAATCTTATGAAATTTGAAGAAAATCTAATAAAATTTGAAGTAAATATAAATCTTAAGAAATTTGATTAAATTTGAAGTGAATATAAACCTTAAGAAAATTTGAAGTAAACATAAATCTTAAGAAAATCAGATGAAATTTGAAGAAAATATCATGAATTTTGAAGTGAACTTAAATCTTAAGAAACTTGATGAAATTTGAGGTGAATATAAATGTTAAGAAAGTATAATGAAATTAGAACTAAACATAAATCTTAAGAAAATTTGATGAAATTTGATGAAAATTTGATGAAGTTTGAAGAAAATCTGTTGAAATTTGATTTAAACATAAATCTTAAGACAACCAGATGAATTGGAAGAAAATATGATAAAATTTGAAGTAAATATAAATCTTTAGAAATTTGATTAATTTTGAAGTGAATATAAACCTTAAGGAAATTTGAAGTAAACGTAAATCTTAAGAAAATCAGATGAAATTTGAAGAAATATCATGAAATTTGAAGTGAACTTAAATCTTAAGAAATTTGATGAAATTTGAAGTGAATATAAACATTTAGTAAATCTTATGAAATTTGAAATAACCTTAAATCATAAGAAACTCAGATGAAATTTGAAGAAAATATCATGAAATTTGAAGTGAAATTAAATCTTAAGAAATATGATGAAAGTGGATATAAACCTTAAGAAAAAATGATGAAATTTGAAGTAAACATAAAAGTCGGATGAAATTTGAAGAAAATGTCACGAATTTTGAAGTGGACTTAAATCTTAAGAAATTTGATGAAATTTGAAGTGAATATAAACCTTAAGAAAATCTGAAGAAATTTGAAGTAAAATTTTTTGTTAAGAAAATCTTATGAAATTTGAAGAAAATCTAATAAAATTTGAAGTAAATATAAATCTTCAGAAATTTGATTAAATTTGAAGTTAATATAAACCTGAAGAAAATTTGAAGTAAACATAAATGTTAGTAAAATCAGATGAAATTTTAGGAAAATAACATGAATTTTGAAGTGAACTTAAATCTTAAGAAATTTGATAAAATTTGAAGTGAATATAAACGTTAAGAAAGTATAATGAAATTAGAACTAATCATAGATCTTAAGAAAATCGGAAGAAATTTGAAGTAAACAAAAATTTTAAGAAAATCGGATGAAGTTTGAAGTAAATGTGATAAAATTTGAAGAAAACATAAATCTTAAGAAAACCAGATGAGATTTAAAGAAAATCTAATAAAATTTGAAGTAAATAAAAATTTTAAGAAATTTTATAAAATTTGAAGTGAATATAAACCTTAAGAAAATATGAAGTAAACATAAATCTTAAGAAATTCGGATGAAATTTGAAGAAAATATCATGAAATTTGAAGTAAATTTAAATCTTAAGAAATTTGATGAAATTTGAAGTTAATGTAAACCTTAAGTAAATGTGATGAAATTAGAAGTAAACATACATCTTAAGAAAATCAAATGAAAGTTGAAGAAAATATCATGAAATTTGAAGTGAAATATAAATCTTAAGAAATTTGATGAAATTTGAAGTGAATATAAACCTTAAGAAAGTATAATGAAATTTGAAGTAAACATAAATCTTAAGAAAATCAGATGATATTTTAAGGAAATATCATGAAATTTAAAGTAAATTTAAATCTTAAGAAATTTGATGAAATTTGAAGTGAGTATAAACCTTAAGTAAATCTGATGAAATTTGAAGAAAACTTAAATCTTAGGAAAATCCGATGAAATTTGAAAAAAATATCATGAATTTGAAGTGAACTTAAATCTTAAGAAATTTGATGAATTTTGAAGTGAGCATAAACCTTAAGTA
Source organism: Vicia sativa (assembly GCA_021764765.1). Classification (NCBI taxonomy): domain Eukaryota; kingdom Viridiplantae; phylum Streptophyta; class Magnoliopsida; order Fabales; family Fabaceae; genus Vicia; species Vicia sativa. Next base: position 290,109,487 of record CM038795.1, on the reverse strand, counting down.
AATCTAATGAAATTTGAAGAAAACATAAATCTTAAGAAAATAAGATGAAATTTGTAGAAAATATAATGAATTTTGAAGTGAACTTAAATCTTAAGAAATTTGAACTGAATATAAATGTTAAGAAAGTATAATGAAATTAGAACTACACATAAATCTTAAGAAAATTGGATGAAATTTGAAGAAAATTTGTTGAAATTTGAAGTAAACATAAATCTTTAGAAAACCAGATGAATTGGAAGAAAATATGATAAAATTTGAAGTAAATATAAACCTTAAGAAAATTTGAAGTAAACATAAATCTTAAGAAAATCAAATGAAATTTGAAGTGAACTTAAATCTTAAGAAATTTGATGAAATTTGAAGTGAATATAAACCTTAAGTAAATCGAATGAAATTTGAAATAAACATAAATCATAAGAAAATCATATGAAATTTGAAGAAAATATCATGAAATTTGAAGAAAATATCAAGAAATTTGAAGTGAAATTAAATCTTAAGAAATTTGATGAAAGTGAAATTAAATCTTAAGAAAATATAATGAAATTTGAAGAAAACATAAAAATCGGATGAAATTTCAGGAAAATGTCATGAATTTTGAAGTAAACTTAAATCTAAAGAAATTTGATGAAATTTGAAGTGAATATAAACCTTAAGAAAATCTGAAGAAATTTGAAGTAAACAAAAATTTTAAGAAAATCGAATGAAATTTTAAGAAAATCTGATGAAATTTGAAGTAAACATAAATCTTAATAAAACCAGATGAATTTGAAGAAAATCTAATAAAATTTGAAGTAAATATAAATCTTAAGAAATTTGATTAAATTAGAAGTGAATATAAACCTTAAGAAAATTTGAAGTAAACTTCTATCTTAAGAAAACCAGATGAAATTTGAAGAAAATTTCATCAAATTTGAAGTAAATTTAAGTCTTACGAAATTTGATGAAAGTTGAAGTTAATATACACCTTAGGAAAGTATAATAATATTTGAACTAAACATAAATCTTAAGAAAATCGGAAGAAATTTGATGAAAATAACATGAAATTTGAAGTAAATTTAAATCTTAAGAAATTTGATGAATTTTGAAGTGAGTATCAACCTTAAGAAATCTGCTAAAATTTGAAGAAAACATAAATCTTTAGAAAATCAGATGAATTGGAAGAAAATATGATAAAATTTGAAGTAAATATAAATCTTAAGAAATTTGATTAAATTTTAAGTGAATATAAATCTTAAGAAAATTTGAAGTAAACATAAATCTTAAGAAAATCAAATGTAATTTGAAAAAATATCATGAAATTTGAAGTGAAATTAAATCTTAAGAAATTTGACGAAATTGAATATAAATCTTAAGAAAATATGATGAAATTTGAAGTAAACATAAAAAACGAATGAAATTTGAAGAAAGTGTCATGAATTTTGAAGTGAACTTAAATCTTAAGAAATTTGATGAAATTTGAAGTGAATATAAACCTTAAGAAAATCTGAAGAAATTTGAATGAAATTTGAAGAAAATCTGGTGAAATTTGAAGTAAGCATAAATCTTAAGAAAACCAGATGAATTTGAAGAAAATCTAATAAAATTTGAAGTAAATATAAATCTTAAGAAATTTGATTCAATTTGAAGTGAATATAAACCTAAAGAAAATTTGAAGTAAACATAAATCTTAAGAAAATCGGATGAAATTTGAAGAAAATTTCATGAAATTTGAAGTAAATTTAAGTCTTAAGAAATTTGAAGTTAATATAAACCTTAAGTAAATCTGATGAAATTAGAAGTAAACATAAATCTTAAGAAAATCAGATTAAATTTGAAGAAAATATCATGAAATTTGAAGTGAACATAAATCTTAAGAAATTTGATGAAATTTGAAGTGAATATGAACCTTAAGTAAATCTTATGAAATTTGAAATAAACATAAATCATAAGAAAATCAGATGAAATTTGAAGAAAATATCATGAATTTTGAAGAAAATATCATGAAATTTGAAGTGAAATTAAATCTTAAGAAATTTGACGAAAGTGAATATAAATCTTAAGAAAATATGATGAAATTTGAAGTAAACATAAAAATCGGATGAAATTTGAGGAAAATGTCACGAATTTTGAAGTGAACTTAAATCTTAAGAAATTTGATGAAATTTGAAGTGAATATAAACCTTAAGAAAATCTGAAGAAATTTGAAGTAAACAAAATTTTTAAGAAAATTGAATGAAATTTGAAGAAAATCTGATGAAATTTGAAGTAAACATAAATCTTAATAAAACCAGATGAATTTGAAGAAAATCTAATAAAATTTGAAGTAAATATAAATCTTAAGAAATTTGATTAAATTTGAAGTGAATATAAACCTTAAGAAAATTTGAAGTAAACTTCAATCTTAAGAAAACCATATGAAATTTGAAGAAAATTTCATCAAATTTGAAGTAAATTTAAGTCTTACGAAATTTGATGAAAGTTGAAGTTAATATACACCTTAGGAAAGTATAATCATTTTTGAACTAAACATAAATCTTAAGAAAATCGGAAGAAATTTGAAGAAAATAACATGAAATTTGAAGTAAATTTAAATCTTAAGAAATTTGATGAATTTTGAAGTGAGTATCAACCTTAAGAAATCTGCTGAAATTTGAAGAAAATATAAATCTTTAGAAAATCAGATGAATTGGAAGAAAATATGATAAAATTTGAAGTAAATATAAATCTTAAGAAATTTGATTAAATTTGAAGTGAATATAAATCTTAAGAAAATTTGAAGTAAACATAAATCTTAAGAAAATCAGATGAAATTTGAAAAAATATCATGAAATTTGAAGTGACATTAAATCTTATGAAATTTGACGAAATTGAATATAAATCTTAAGAAAATATGATGAAATTTGAAGTAAACATAAAAATCGAATGAAATTTGAAGAAAGTGTCATGAATTTTGAAGTGAACTTAAATCTTAAGAAATTTGATGAAATTTGAAGTGAATATAAACCTTAAGAAAATCTGAAGAAAATCTGGTGAAATTTGAAGTAAACATAAATGTTAAGAAAACCAGATGAATTTTAAGAAAATCTAATAAAATTTGAAGTAAATATAAATCTAAAGAAATTTGATTAAATTTGAAGTGAATATAAACCTTAAGAAAATTTGAAGTAAACATAAATCTTAAGAAAATCGGATGAAATTTGAAGTAAATTTAAGTCTTAAGAAATTTGAAGTTAATATAAACCTTTAGTAAATCTGATGAAATTAGAAGTAAACATAAATCCTCATAAAATCATATGAAATTTGAAGAAAATATCATGAAATTTGAAGTGAACATAAATCTTAAGAAATTTGATGAAATTTGAAGTGAATATGAACCTTAAGTAAATCTTATGAAATTTGAAATAAACATAAATCATAAGAAAATCAGATGAAATTTGAAGAAAATATCATGAATTTTGAAGAAAATATCATGAAATTTGAAGTGAAATTAAATCTTAAGAAATTTGACGAAAGTGAATATAAATCTTAAGAAAATATGATGAAATTTGGAGTAAACATAAAAATCGGATGAAATTTGAAGAAAATGTCACGAATTTTGAAGTGAACTTAAATCTTAAGAAATTTGATGAAATTTGAAGTGAATATAAACCTTAAGAAAATCTGAAAAAATTTGAAGTAAACAAAATTTTTAAGAAAATTGATTGAAATTTGAAGAAAATCTGGTGAAATTTGAAGTAAACATAAATCTTAAGAAAACCAGATGAATTTGAAGAAAATCTAAAAAAAATTGAAGTAAATATAAATCTTAAGAAATTTGATTAAATTAGAAGTGAATATAAACCTTAAGAAAATTTGAAGTAAACAAAAATCTTAAGAAAATCGGATGAAATTTGATGAAAATTTCTTGAAATTTGAAGTAAATTTAAGTCTTAAGAAATTTGAAGTTAATATAAACCTTAAGTAAATCTGATGAAATTAGAAGTAAACATAAATCTTCAGAAAATCAGATGAAATTTGAAGAAAATATCATGAAATTTGAAGTGAACTTAAATCTTAAAAAATTTGATGAAATTTGAAGTGAATATAAACGTTAAGAAAGTATAATGAAATTGGAACTAAACATAAATCTTAAGAAAATCGGATGAAATTTGAAGAAAATATCATGAAATTAGAAGTAAATTTATATCTTAAGAAATTTGATGAATATTGAAGTGAGTATAAACCTTAAGTAAATCTGCTGAAATTTGAAGAAAGCATAAATCTTAAGAAAATTAGATGAATTGGAAGAAAATATGATAAAATTTGAAGTAAATATAAATCTTAGGAAATTTGATTAAATTTGAAGCGCATATAAATCTTAAGAAAATTTGAAGTAAACATAATAAATCATAAGAAAATCAAATGAAATTTGAAGAAAATATCATGAAATTTGAAGTGAACTTAAATCTTAAGAAATTTGATGAAATTTGAAGTAAATATAAACCTTAAGTAAATCTTATGAAATTTGAAATAAACATAAATCATAAGAAAATCAGATGAAATTTGAAGAAAATATCAAGAAATGTGAAAAAATATCATGAAATTTGAAGTGAAATTAAATCTTAAGAAATTTGACGAAAGTGAATATAAATCTTAAGAAATATGATAAAATTTGAAGTAAACATAAAAATCGGATGAAATTTGAAGAAAATGTCATGAATTTTGAAGTGAACTTAAATCTTAAGAAATTTGATGAAATTTGAAGTGAATATAAACCTTAAGAAAATCTGAAGAAATTTGAAGTAAACAAAATTTTTAAGAAAATTGAATGAAATTTGAAGAAAATCTGATGAAATTTGAAGTAAACATAAATCTTAATAAAACCAGATGAATTTGAAGAAAATCTAATAAAATTTGAAGTAAATATAAATCTTAAGAAATTTGATTAAATTTGAAGTGAATATAAACCTTAAGAAAATTTGAAGTAAACATAAATCTTAAGAAAATCGGATGAAATTTGATGAAATTTCTTTGAAATTTGAAGTAAATTTAAGTCTTAAGAAATTTGAAGTTAATATAAACCTTAAGTAAATCTGATGAAATTAGAAATAAACATAAATCTTCAGAGAATCAGATGAAATTTGAAGAAAATATCATGAAATTTGAAGTGAACTTAAATCTTAAAAAATTTAATGAAATTTGAAGTGAATATAAACCTTAAGAAAGTATAATGAAATTTGAACTAAACATAAATCTTTAGAAAATCGGATGAAATTTGAAGAAAATATCATGAAATTAGAAGTAAATTTAAATCTTAAGAAATTTGATGAATATTGAAGTGAGTATAAACCTTATGTAAATCTGCTGAAATTTGAAGAAAGCATAAATCTTAAGAAAATCAGATGAATTGGAAGAAAATATGATAAAATTTAAAGTAAATATAAATCTTAAGAAATTGGATTAAATTTGACGTGAATATAAATCTTAAGAAAATTTGAAGTAAACATAAATCTTAAGAAAATCAGATGAAATTTGAAGAAAATATCATGAAATTTGAAGTGAACTTAAATCTTAAGAAATTTGATGAAATTTGAAGTGAATATGAACCTTAAGTAAATCTTATGAAATTTGAAATAAACATAAATCATAAGAAAATCAGATGAAATTTGAAGAAAATATCATGAAATTTGAAGAAAATATCATGAAATTTGAAAAAATATCATGAAATTTGAAAAAAAATTAAATCTTAAGAAATTTGACGAAAGTGAATATAAATCTTAAGAAAATATGATGAAATTTTAAGTAAACATAAAAATCGGATGATATTTGAAGAAAATGTCATGAATTTTGAAGTGAACTTAAATCTTAAGAAATTTGATAAAATTTGAAGTGAATATAAACCTTAAGAAAATCTTAAGAAATTTGAAGTAAACAAAATTTTTAAGAAAATTGAATGAAATTTGAAGAAAATCTTGTGAAATTTGAAGTAAACATAAATCTTAAGAAAACCAGATGAATTTGAAGAAAATCTAATAAAATTTGAAGTAAATATAAATCTTAAGAAATTTGATTAAATTAGAAGTGAATATAAACCTTAAGAAAATTTGAAGTAAACATAAATCTTAAGAAAATCGGATGAAATTTGATGAAAATTTCTTGAAATTTGAAGTAAATTTAAGTCTTAAGAAATTTGAAGTTAATATAAACCTTAAGTAAATCTGATGAAATTAGAAATAAACATAAATCTTCAGAGAATCAGATGAAATTTGAAGAAAATATCATGAAATTTGATGTGAACTTAAATCTTAAAAAATTTAATGAAATTTGAAGTGAATATAAACCTTAAGAAAGTATAATGAAATTTGAACTAAACATAAATCTTTAGAAAATCGGATGAAATTTGAAGAAAATATCATGAAATTAGAAGTAAATTTAAATCTTAAGAAATTTGATGAATATTGAAGTGAGTATAAACCTTATGTAAATCTGCTGAAATTTGAAGAAAGCATAAATCTTAAGAAAATCAGATGAATTGCAAGAAAATATGATAAAATTTAAAGTAAATATAAATCTTAAGAAATTGGATTAAATTTGACGTGAATATAAATCTTAAGAAAATTTGAAGTAAACATAAATCTTAAGAAAATCAGATGAAATTTGAAGAAAATATCATGAAATTTGAAGTGAACTTAAATCTTAAGAAATTTGATGAAATTTGAAATGAATATGAACCTTAAGTAAATCTTATGAAATTTGAAATAAACATAAATCATAAGAAAATCAGATGAAATTTGAAGAAAATATCATGAAATTTGAAGAAAATATCATGAAATTTGAAAAATATCATGAAATTTGAAAAAATTAAATCTTAAGAAATTTGATGAAAGTGAATATAAATCTTAAGAAAATATGATGAAATTTTAAGTAAACATAAAATCGATGATATTTGAAGAAAATGTCATGAATTTTGAAGTGAACTTAAATCTTAAGAAATTTGATAAAATTTGAAGTGAATATAAACTTAAGAAAATCTTAAGAAATTTGAAGTAAACAAAATTTTAAGAAAATTGAATGAAATTTGAAGAAATCTGTGAATTTGAAGTAAACATAAATCTTAAGAAAACCGATGAATTTGAAGAAAATCTAAAAAAAATTGAAGTAAATATAAATCTTAAGAAATTTGATTAAATTAGAAGTGAATATAAACGTTAAGAAAATTTGAAGTAAACATAAATCTTAAGAAAATCGGATGAAATTTGAAGAAAATTTCATGAAATTTGAAGAAAATTTCATGAAATTTGAAGTAAATTTAAGTCTTAAGAAATTTGAAGTTAATATAAACCTTAAGTAAATCTGATGAAATTAGAAGTAAACATAAATCTTCAGAAAATCAGACGAAATTTGAAGAAAATATCATGAAATTTGATGTGAACTTAAATTTTAAAAAATTTGATGAAATTTGAAGTGAATATAAACCTTAGGAAAGTATAATGAAATTTGAACTAAACATAAATGTTAAGAAAGTCGGATGAAATTTGAAGAAAATATCATGAAATTAGAAGTAAATTTAAATCTTAAGAAATTTGATGAATTTTGAAGTGAGTATAAACCTTAAGTAAATCTGATGAAATTTGAAGAAAACATAAATCTTAAGAAAATCAGATGATTTGGATGAAAATATGATAGAATTATTAGTAAATATAAATCTTATGAAATTTGATTAAATTTGAAGTGAATATAAACTTTAAGAAAATTTGAAGTAAACATAAATCTTAAGAAAATCAGATTAAATTTGAAGAAAATATCATGAAATTTGAAGTGAACTTAAATCTTAAGAAATTTGACGAAATTTGAAGTGAATATAAACCTTAAGTAAATCTTATGAAATTTGTAATAAACATAAATCATAAGAAAATCAGATGAAATTTGAAGAAAGTATCATGAAATTTGAAGTGAAATTAAATCTTAAGAAATTTGATGAAAGTGAATATAAACATTAAGAAAATATGCTGAAATTTGAAGTAAGCAAAAAAATCGGATGAAATTTGAAGAAAATGTAATGAATTTTGAAGTGAACTTAAATCTTAAGAAATTTGATGAAATTTGAAGTGAATATAAACCTTAAGAAAATCTGAAGAAATTTGAGGTAAACAAAAATATTAAGAAAATCGAATGAAATTTGATGAAAATCTGATGAAATTTGAAGTGAACTTAAATCTTAAGAAATTTGACGAAATTTGAAGTGAATATAAACCTTAAGTAAATCTTATGAAATTTGTAATAAAAATAAATCATAAGAAAATCAGATGAAATTTGAAGAAAATATCATAAAATTTGAAGTAAACATAAATCTTAGGAAAATCGGATGAAATTTGAAGAAAATTTCATGAAATTTGAAGTAAATTTAAGTATGAAGAAATTTGAAGTTAATATAAACCTTAAGTAAATCTGATGAAATTAGAAGTAAACATAAATCTTCAGAAAATCAGATGAAATTTGAAGAAAATATCATGAAATTTGAAGTGAACTTAAATCTTAAAAAATTTGATGAAATTTGAAGTGAATATAAACCTTAAGAAAGTATAATGAAATTTGAACTAAACATAAATCTTAAGAAAATCGGATGCAATTTGAAGAAAATATCATGAAATTTGAAGTAAATTTAAATCTTAAGAAATTTGATGAATATTGAAGTGAGTATAAACCTTAAGTAAATCTGCTGAAATTTGAAGAAAACATAAATCTTAAGAAAATCAGACGAATTGGAAGAAAATATGATAAAATTTGAAGTAAATATAAATTTTAAGAAATTTGATTAAATTTGAAGTGAATATAAATCTTAAGAAAATTTGAAGTAAACATAAATCTTAAGAAAATAAGATGAAATTTGAAGAAAATATCATGAAATTTGAAGTGAACATAAATCATAAGAAAATCAGATGAAATTTGAAGAAAATATCATGAAATTTGAAGAAAATATCATGAAATTTGAAAAAATATCATGAAATTTGAAGTGAAATTAAATCTTAAGAAAATATGATGAAATTTGAAGTAAACATAAAAATCGGATGAAATTTGAAGAAAATGTCATGAATTTTGAAGTGAACTTAAATCTTAAGAAATTTGGTGAAATTTGAAGTGAATATAAACCTTAAGAAAATCTAAAGAAATTTGAATGAAATTTGAAGAAAATCTGGTGAAATTTGAAGTAAACATAAATCTTAAGAAAACCAGATGAATTTGAAGAAAATCTAATAATATTTGAAGTAAATATAAATCTTAAGAAATTTGATTAAATTTGAAGTGAATATAAACCTTAAGAAAATTTGAAGTAAACATAAATCTTAAGAAAATCGGATGAAATTTGAAGAAAATTTCATGAAATTTGAAGTAAATTTAAGTCTTAAGAAATTTGTAGTTAATATAAACTTTAAGTAAATCTGATGAAATTAGAAGTAAACATAAATCTTCAGAAAATCAGATGAAATTTGACGTGAACTTAAATCTTAAAAAATTTGATGAAATTTGAAGTGAATATAAACCTTAAGAAAGTATAATGAAATTTGAACTAAACATAAATGTTAAGAAAGTCGGATGAAATTTGAAGAAAATATCATGAAATTAGAAGTAAATTTAAATCTTCAGAAATTTGATGAATTTTGAAGTGAGTATAAACCTTAAGTAAATCTGATGAAATTTGAAGAAAACATAAATCTTAAAAAAATCAGATGAATTGGAAGAAAATATGATAAAATTTTAAGTAAATATAAATCTTATGAAATTTGATTAAATTTGAAGTGAATATAAACCTTAAGAAAATTTGAAGTAAACATAAATCTTAAGAAAATCAGATGAAATTTGAAGAAAATATCATGAAATTTGAAGTGAACTTAAATCTTAAGAAATTTGACGAAATTTTAAGTGAATATAAACCTTAAGTAAATCTTATGAAATTTGAAATAAACATAAATCATAAGAAAATCAGATGAAATTTGAAGAAAATATCATGAAATTTGAAGAAAGTATCATGAAATTTGAAGTGAAATTAAATCTTAAGAAATTTGACGAAAGTGAATATAAATCTTAAGAAAATATTATGAAATTTGAAGTAAACATAAAAATCGGATGAAATTTGAAGAAAATGTAATGAATTTTGAAGTGATCTTAAATCTTAAGAAATTTGATGAAATTTGAAGTGAATATAAACCTTAAGAAAATTTGAAGAAATTTGAGGTAAACAAAAATATTATGAAAATCGAATGAAATTTGAAGAAAATATGATGAAATTTGAAGTAAACATAAATCTTAAGAAAACCAAATGAATTTTAAGAAAATCTAATAAAATTTGAAGTAAATATAAATCTTAAGATATTTGAATAAATTTGAAGTGAATATAAAGCTTAAAAAAATTTGAAGTAAACATAAATCTTAAGAAAAACGGTTGAAATTTATAGAAAATTACATGAAATTTGAAGTAAATTTATGTCTTAAGAAATTTGATGAAATTTGAAGTTAATATAAACCTTAAGTAAATCTGATGAAATTAGAAGTAAACATAAATCTTCAGAAAATCAGATGAAATTTGAAGAAAATATCATGAAATTTGAAGTGAACTTAAATCTTAAAAAATTTGATGAAATTTGAAGTGAATATAAACCTTAAGAAAGTATAATGAAATTTGAACTAAACATAAATGTTAAGAAAGTCGGATGAAATTTGAAGAAAATATCATGAAATTAGAAGTAAATTTAAATCTTAAGAAATTTGATGAATTTTGAATTGAGTATAAACCTTAAGTAAATCTTATGAAATTTGAAGAAAACATAAATCTTAAGAAAATCAGATGAATTGGAAGAAAATATGATAAAATTTTAAGTAAATATAAATCTTAAGAAATTTGATTAAATTTGAAGTGAATATAAACCTTAAGAAAATTTGAAGTAAACATAAATCTTAAGAAAATCAGATGAAATTTGAAGAAAATATCCTGAAATTTGAAGTGAACTTAAATCTTAAGAAATTTGACGAAATTTGAAGTGAATATAAACCTTAAGTAAATCTTATGAAATTTGAAATAAACATAAATCATAAGAAAATCAGATGAAATTTGAAGAAAATATCATGAAATTTGAAGAAAGTATCATGAAATTTGAAATGAAATTAAATCTTAAGAAATTTGATCAAAGTGAATATAAACATTACGAAAATATGATAAAATTTGAAGTAAAGAAAAAAATCGGATGGAATTTGAAGAAAATGTAATGAATTTTGAAGTCATCTTAAATCTTAAGAAATTTGATGAAATTTGAAGTGAATATAAACCTTAAGAAAATCTGAAGAAATTTGAGGTAAACAAAAATATTAAGAAAATCGAATGAAATTTGAAAAAAATCTGATGAAATTTGAAGAAAATCTGATGAAATTTGAAGTAAACATAAATCTTAAGAAAACCAGATGAATTTTAAGAATATCTAATAAAATTTGAAGTAAATATAAATCTTAAGATATTTGATTAAATTTGAAGTGAATATCAACCTTAAGAAAATCTGAAGAAATTTGAGGTAAACAAAAATATTAAGAAAATCGAATGAAATTTGAAGAAAATCTGATGAAATTTGAAGTAAACATAAATCTTAAGAAAACCAAATGAATTTTAAGAAAATCTAATAAAATTTGAAGTAAATATAAATCTTAAGATATTTGATTAAATTTGAAGTGAATATAAAGCTTAAAAAAATCGGATGAAATTTGAAGAAAATAAATCTTCAGAAAACCAGATGAATCTTCAGAAAATCGAATGAAATTTGAAGAAAATCTGATGAAATTTGAAGTAAACATAAATCTTAAGAAAACCAGATGAATTTTAAGAATATCTAATAAAATTTGAAGTAAATATAAATCTTAAGATATTTGATTAAATTTGAAGTGAATATCAAGCTTAAAAAAATTTGAAGTAAACATAAATCTTAAGAAAACAAATGAATTTTAAGAAAATCTAATAAAATTTGAAGTAAATATAAATCTTAAGATATTTGATTAAATTTGAAGTGAATATAAAGCTTAAAAAAATTTGAAGTAAACATAAATCTTAAGAAACTCAGATGAAATTTGAAGAAAATATCATGAAATTTGAAAAAATATCATGAAATTTGAAGTGAAATTAAATCTAAAGAAATTTGATGAAAGTGAATATAAACATGAAGAAAATATGATGAAATTTGAAGTAAACATAAAAATCGGATGAAATTTGAAGAAAATGTAATGAATTTTGAAGTGAACTTAAATCTTAAGAAATTTGATGAAATTTGAAGTAAATATAAATCTTAAGAAAATCTGAAGAAATTTGAAGTAAACAAAAATTTTTAGAAAATCGAATGAAATTTGAAGAAAATCAGATGAAATTTGAAGTAAACATAAATCTTAAGAAAACCAGATGAATTTGAAGAAAATCTAATAAAATTTGAAGTAAATATAAATCTTAAGAAATTTGATTAAATCTAAAGTGAATATAAACCTTAAGAAAATTTGAAGTAAACATAAATCTTAAGAAACTCAGATGAAATTTGAAGAAAATATCATGAAATTTGAAGTGAACTTAAATCTTATGAAATTTTAAGAAATTTGAAGTGAATATAAACCTTAAGTAAATCTTATGAAATTTGAAATAAACATAAATCCTAAGAAAATCAGATGAAATTTGAAGAAAATATCATGAAATTTGAAGAAAATATCATGAAATTTGAAGTGAAATTAAATCTTAAGAAATTTGATGAAAGTGAATATAAATCTTAAGAAAATATGATGAAATTTGAAGTAAACATAAATCTTAAGAAAACCAGATGAATTTGAAGAAAATATCATGAAATTTGAAGTGATCTTAAATCTTAAGAAATTTGATGAAATTTGAAATGAATATAAATTTGAAGTGAATATAAATCTTAAGAAAACCAGAAGAATTGGAAGAAAATACGATAAAATTTGAAGTAAATATAAATCTTAAGAAATTTGATTAAATTTGAAGTGAATATAAACCTTAAGAAAATTTGAAGAAAACAAAAATCTTAAGAAAATTAGATGAAATTTGAAGAAAATGTCATGAATTTAGAAGTGAACTTAAATCTTAAGATATTTGATGAAATTTGAAGTGAATATACACCTTAAGAAATTCTGAAGAAAATTGAAATAAACATAAATCTTAAGAAAACCAGATGAACTTGAAGAAAAACGAATAAAATTTGAAGCAAATATAAATCTTAAGAAATTTGATTAAATTTGAAGTGAATATAAACCTTAAGAAAATTTGAAGTTAACATAAATCTTAAGAAAATCGGATGAAATTTGAAGAAAATTTTATGAAATTTAAAGTAAATTAAGTCTTACGAAATTTGAAGTTAATATAAACCTTAAGAAAATTTGAAGTAAACATAAATCTTAAGAAAATTAGATGAAATTTGAAGAAAATATCATGAATTTTGAAGTGAACTTAAATCTTAAGAAATTTGATTAAATTTTAAGTGAATATAAACCTTTAGAAAATTTGAAGTTAACATAAATCTTAAGAAAATCGGATGAAATTTGAAGAAAATTTCATGAAATTTGAAGTACATTTAAGTCTTAAGAAATTTGATGAAATTTGAAGTTAATATACACCATAAGTAAATCTGATGAAATTAGAAGTAAACATAAATCTTAAGTAAATCAGATGAAATTTGAAGAAAATATCATGAAATTTGAAGTGAACTTAAATTTTAAGAAATTTGAATTGAATATAAACCTTAAGAAAGTATAATAAAATTTGAACTAAACATAAATCTTAAGAAAATCGGATGAAATTTGAGGAAAATATTGAAATTTGAAAAAATCATGAAAATTGAAGAATTAAATCTTAAGAAATTTGATGAATTTTGAAGTGAGTATAAACCTTAAGTAAATCTGATGAAATTTGAAGAAAACATAAATCTTAAAAAAATCAGATGAAATTTGAAGTAAACTTAAATCTTAATAAATTTTATGAAATTTGAAGCGAATATAAACGTTAAGAAAGTATAATGAAATTAGAACTAAACATAAATCTTAAAAATCGGATGAAATTTGAAGAAAATCTGATGAAGTTGAAGAAAATCTGATGAAATTTGAATTAAACATAAATCTTAAGAAAACCGATGAATTTGAAGAAAATATATAAAATTTGAAGTAAATATAAATCTTAAGAAATTTGATTAAATTTGAAGTGAATATAAACCTTAAGAAAATTTGAAGTAAACCAAAATCTTAAGAAAATCAGATGAAATTTGAAGAAAATATCATGAAATTTGAAGTGAACTTAAATCTTAAGAAATTTTATGAAATTTGAACTGAATATAAACCTTAAGTAAACCTTAAGAAATTTGAAATAAACATAAATCATAAGAAAATCAGATGAAATTTGAAGAAAATATCATGAAATTTGAAGTGAAATAAAATCTTAAGAAATTTGATGAAAGTGAATATAAACATTAAGAAAACATGATGAAATTTGAAGTAAAGATAAAAATAGGATGAAATTTAAAGAAAATGTCATGAATTTTGAAGTGAACTTAAATCTTAAGAAATTTGATGAAATTTTAAGTGAATATAAACCTTAAGAAATTCTGAAGAAATTTAAAGTAAATCTGATGAAATTTGAAGAAAATCCGATGAAATTTGAAGAAAATCTGTTGAAATTTGAAGTAAACATAAATCTTAAGAAAACCAGATGAATTGGAAGAAAATATGATAAAATTTGAAGGAAATATAAATCTTAAGAAATTTGATTAAATTTGAAGTGAATATATACCATAAGAAAATTTGAAGAAAACAAAAATCTTAAGAATATTAGATGAAATTTGAAGAAAATGTCATGAATTTAGAAGTGAACTTAAATCTTAAGAAATTTGATGAATTTGAAGTGAATATAAACCTTTAGAAATTCTGAAGAAATTTGAAGTAAACAAATATTTTAAGAAAATCGGATGAAATTTGAAGAAAATCTGATGAAATTTGAAATTAACATAAATCTTAAGAAAACCAGATGAATTTGAAGAAAAACGAATAAAATTTGAAGTAAATATAAATCTTAAGAAATTTGATTAAATTTGAAGTGAATATAAACCTTAAGAAAATTTGAAGTAAACATAAATCTTAAGAAAATCGGATGAAATTTGAAGAAAATTTCATGAAATTTAAAGTAAATTAAGTCTTAAGAAATTTGATGAAATTTGAAGTTAACATAAACCTTAAGTAAATCTGATGAAATTAGAAGTAAACATAAATCTTAAGAAAATCAGATTAAATTTGAAGAAAATATCATGAAATTTGAAGTGAACTTAAATCTTAAGAAATTTGATGAAATTTGAAGTGAATATAAACCTTAAGAAAGTATAATGAAATTTGAACTAAACATAAATCTTAAGAAAATCGGATGAAATTTAATGAAAATATCATGAAATTTGAAGTAAATTTAAATCTTAAGAAATTTAACAAATTTTGAAGTGAGTATAAACCTTAAGTAAATCTGATAAAATTTGAAGAAAAGATAAATCTTAAGAAAATAAGATGAAATTTGAAGAAAATATCATGAAATTTGAAGAAAATATCATGAAATTTGAAGAAAATATCATGAAATTTGAAGTGAACTTAAATCTTAAGAAATTTTATGAAATTTGAAGTGAATATAAACGTTAAGAAAGTATAATGAAATTAGAACTAAACATAAATCTTAAGAAAATTGGATGAAATTGGAAGAAAATCTGATGAAGTTTGAAGAAAATCTGTTGAAATTTGAATTAAATATAAATCTTAAGAAAACCGGAAGAATTGGAAGTAAATATGATAAAATTTGAAGGAAATATAAATCTTATGAAATTTGATTAAATTTGAAGTGAATATAAACCTTAAGAAAATTTGATGTAAACGTAAAGCTTAAGAAAATTAGATGAAATTTGAAGAAAATATCATGAAATTTGAAGTGAACTTAAATCTTAAGAAATTTGATGAAATTTGAAGTGATATAAGTATTTAGTAAATCTTATGAAATTTGAAATAAACATAAATCATAAGAAACTCAGATGAAATTTGAAGAAAATATCATGAAATTTGAAGAAAATATCATGAAATTTGAAGTGAAATTAAATATTAAGAAATTTGATGAAAGTGAATATAAACCTTAAGAAAATATGATGAAATTTAAAGTAAACATAAAAGTCGGATGAAATTTGAAGAAAATTTCATGAATTTTGAAGTGGACTTAAATCTTAAGAAATTTGATGAAATTTGAAGTGAATATAAACCTTAAGAAAATCTAAAGAAATTTGAAATAAAATTTTTTGTTAAGAAAATCTAATAAAATTTGAAGTAAATATAAATCTTAAGAAATTTGATTAAATTTGAAGAAATTAAAAATTTCATAAATGATAATTCTAAGAATCAGATGAAATTTGAAGAAAATATCATGAATTATGAAGTGAACTTAATTTAAGAAATTTGATGAAATTTGAAGTGAATATAAACGTTAAGTATAATGAAATTAAAACTAAACATAAATCTTAAGAAAATCGATGAAATTTGAAGAAAATCATGAAATTTGATGAAAACCGCTGAAATTTGAATTAAACAAAAATCTTAAGAAAACCAGATGAATTTGAAGAAAATATGATAAATTTGAAGTAAATATAAATCTTAAGAAATTTGATTAAATTTGAAGTGAATATAAACCTTAAGAAAATTTGAAGTAAACATAACTTATGAAA
This sequence comes from Vicia sativa, assembly GCA_021764765.1. Classification (NCBI taxonomy): domain Eukaryota; kingdom Viridiplantae; phylum Streptophyta; class Magnoliopsida; order Fabales; family Fabaceae; genus Vicia; species Vicia sativa. The sequence continues at coordinate 290,092,763 of CM038795.1, read as the reverse complement.
ATAAGATGAAATTTGAAGAAAATATCATGAAATTTGAAGTGAACTTGTCTTAAGAAATTTATGAAATTTGAAGTGAATATAACGTTAAGAAAGTATAATGAAATTAGAATTAAACATAAATCTTAAGAAAATTGATGAAATTTGAAAAGTAATCGATGAAGTTGAATAAAATGTTGAAATTTGAATTAAACATAAATCTTAAGAAAACAAGATGAATTGGAAGAAAATATGATAAAATTTGAAATATAAATTAAGAAATTTGATTAATTTGAAGTGAATATAACCTTAAGAAAATTTGAAGTAAACGAAGATTTAGAAAATTAGATGAAATTTGAAGAAAATATCATGAATTTGAAGTGAACTTAAATCTTAAGAAATTTGATGAAATTTGAAGTGATATAAACATTTAAAGCTTATGAAATTTTAAATAAACATAAATCATAAGAAATCGATGAAATTTGAAGAAAATATCATGAAACATAATCTGGTGAAATTTGAAGTAAACATAAATCTTAAGAAAACCGATGAATTTGAAGAAAATCTAAAATTTAGTAAATATAAATCTTAGATTTAATTAATTTGAAGTGAATATAACCTAAGAAAATTGAAGTAAACATAACTTAAGAAAACGGATGAAATTTGAAGAAATTTATGAAATTTGAAGAAAATTTCATGAAATTTGAAGTAAATTTGTCTTAAGAAATTTGATGAAATTTGAAGTAATATAAATTAAGTAATCTGATGAATTTGAAGTAAACATAAATCTTTAGAAAATCGATAAATTGAAGAAAATATCATGAAATTTGAAGTGAACTTAAATCTAAAATTTGATGAAATTTGAAGTGAATAAAACCAAAGTATAATGAAATTTCCAAATATAAATCTTAAGAAAATCGGATGAAATTTGAAGAAAATATCATGAAATTTGAAGTAAATTTAAATCTTAAGAAATTTGATGAATTTGAAGTGAGTATAAACCTTAACTGATGAAATTTGAAGAAAACATAAATTAAGAAAATCGATGAATTGAAGAAAATATGATAAAATTTGAAGTAAATATAAATTAAGAAATTTGATTAAAATTGAAGTGAATATAAACTTAAGAAATTTAAGAACATATCTTAAGAAACCGATGAAATTTGAAGAAAATATCATGAAATTTGAAGTGAACTTAAATCTTAAGACATTCGACGAAATTTGAAGCGAATATAAACCTTAAGAAAATCTGAAGAATTTTGAGGTAAACAAAAATATTAAGAAAATCGAATGAAATTTGAAGAAAATATCATGAAATTTTAAGTGAACTTAAATCTTAAGAAATTCGACGAAATTTGAAGCGAATATAAACCTTAAGTAAATCATGTGAAATTTGAAATAAACACAAATCATAAGAAAATCAGATGAAATTTGAAGAAAATTTCATGAAATTTGAAGAAAGTGTCATCAAATTTGAAGTGAAATTAAATCTTAAGAAATTTGATGAAAGTGAATATAAACATTAAGAAAATATGATGAAATTTGGAAACATTAAAATCTGATGAAATTTGAAGAAAATGTCTAAATTTGAAGTGAACTTTCTAGAAATTTGATGAAATTTGAAGTGAATATAAACCTTAAGAAATCTGAAAAAATTTGAGGTAAACAAATATTAAGAAAATCTAATGAAATTTGAAGAAAATCGATGAAATTTAGTAAACATAAATCTTAAGAAAACCGATGAATTTGAAGAATATCATGAAATTTGAAGAATATAAATCTTAAAAATTTGATGAAATTTGAAATGAATATAAACCTTAAGAAAGTATAATGAAATTTGAACTAAACATAAATCTTAAGAAAATCGGATGAAATTTGAAGAAAATATCATGAAATTAGAAGTAAATTTAAATCTTAAGAAATTGATGAATTTGAAGTGAGTATAAACCTTGTAACTGATGAAATTTGAAGAAAACATAAATCTTAAGAAAATCGATGAATTTGAAGAAAATATGATAAAATTTGAAGTAAATATATCTAAGAAATTTGATTAAATTTGAAGTGAATATAATCATTAAGAAAATTTTAAAATAATCTTAAGAAAATCAGATGAAATTTGAAGAAAATATCATGAAATTTGAAGTGAATTTAATCTTAAGAAATTGATGAAATTTGAAGTAATATAAACCTTTAGTAATCTTATGAAATTTGAAAAAACATAAATCATAAGAAAATCGATGAAATTTGAAAAATATCATGAAATTTGAATAGTATCATGAAATTTGAGTGAAATTAAATCTTAAGAAATTTGATGAAAGTGAATATAAACATTAAGAAATATGATGAAAATTGAAGTAAACATAAAATCGGATGAAATTTGAAGAAAGTGTCATGAATTTTAAAGTGAACTTATCTAAGAAATTTGAAGTGAATATAAACCCAAGAAAATTCGAAGAAATTTGAGGTAACAAAAATATTAAGAAAATCGAATGAAATTTGAAGTTGCTTGATGAATTTAGCAAACATAATTCTTAAGAAAACCAGATGAATTTGAAGAATATCATGAAATTTGAAGTAATATAAATTGAAATTGATGAATTTGAAGTGAATATAAACCTTAAGTATAATGAAATTTGAACTAATAAATTATGAAATCGATGAAATTTTGAAGAAAATATCATGAAATTAGAAGTAAATTTAAATCTTAAGAAATTTGATGAATTTTGAAGTGAGTATAAATCTTACGTAACTCTGATGAAATTTGAAGTAAACATAAAAATCGGATGAAATTTGAAGAAAATGTCATGAATTTTGAAGTAAATATCATGAAATTTCAGCAAATTTATATTCACTTTCATCAAATTTCTTAAGATTTAATTTCACTTCAAATTTCATGACACTTTATTCGAATTTCATTATATTTTCTTCAAATTTCATCTGACTTTCTTAAGATTTATGTTTACTTCAAAGTTCATGATATTTTCTTCAAATTTCATTCGATTTTCTTAAGACTTATGTTTACTTCAAATTTTCTTAAGGTTTATATTCACTTTAAATTTAATCAAATTTCTTAAGAATTATATTTACTTCAAATTTTATTAGATTTTCTTCAAATTCATCTAGTTTTCTTAAGATTTACGTTTACTTCAAATTTCATCAGATTTTCTTCAAATTTCTCGGATTTTCTTAAAAATTTTGTTTACTTCAAATTTCTTCAAATTTTCTAAAGGTTTATATTCACTTCAAATTTCATCAAATTTCTTAAGATTTAAGTTCACTTCAAAATTCATGTCATTTTCTTCAAATTTCATCCTATTTTTATGTTTACTTCTAATTTCATCATATTTTCTTAAGGTTTATATTCACTTTCTTCAAATTTCATCATATTTTATTCATATTTCATTCGATTTTCTTAAGATTTATGTTTAGTTCAAATTTCATTATACTTTCTTAAGGTTTATATTCACTTCAAATTTCATAAGATTTAAGTTCACTTCAAATTTCATGATATTTTCTTCAAATTTCATCTCATTTTCTTTAGATTTATGTTTACTTCAAATTTCATCAGATTTACTTAAGGTTTATACTTACTTCAAATTTCATCAAATTTCTTAAGATTTAAATTTACTTCAAATTTCATGATATTTTCTTCAAATTTCATCCGATTTTCTTAAGATTGAAGTTTACTTCAAATTTTCTTAAGGTTTATATTCACTTCAAATTTAATCAAATTTCTTAAGATTTATATTTACTTCAAATTTTATTACATTTTCTTCAAATTCATCTGGTTTTCTTAAGATTTATGTTTACTTCAAATTTCTTCAGATTTTCATCAAATTTCATCCGATTTTCTTAAAATATTTGTTTACCTCAAATTTCTTCAGATTTTCCTAGGGTTTATATTCACTTCAAATTTCATCAAATTTGTTAAGAGTTAAGTTAACTTCAAAATTCATGACATTTTCTTCAAATTTCATCCGATTTTTATGTTTACTTCAAATTTCAACATATTTTCTTAAGGTTTATATTCACTTTCATCAAATTTCTTAAGATTTAATTTCAATTCAAATTTCATAGTTTTTTATTCAAATTTCATCTAATTTTCTTAAGATTTATGTTTATTTCAAATTTCACCAGATTTTCTAAAGGTTTATGTGCACTTCAATTTCATCTAATTTCTTAACATATAAGTTCACGTAAAATCTCATGATATTTTCTTCAAATTTCATCTGATTTTCTTATGATTTATGTTTATTTCAAATTTCATAAGTTTTACTTAAGGTTTATATTCACATAAAATTTCATCAAATTTCTTAAGATTTAAGTTCACTTCAAATTTCATGATATTTTCTTCAATTTTCATCCGATTTTCTTAAGATTTATGTTGACTTCAAATTTTCTTCAGGTTTATATTCACTTCAAATTTAATCAAATTTCTTAAAATTTATATTTACTTCAACTGATTTTCTTTAGATTTATGTTTACTTCAAATTTCATCAGAATTACTTAAGGGTTATACTCACGTCAAAATTCATCAAATTTCTTAAGATTTAAATTTACTTCATATTTCATCCGATTTTCTTAAGATTTATGTTTAGTTCAAATTTCAATATACTTTCCTAAGGTTTATATTCACTTCAAATTTCATCAAATTTCTTAAGATTTAAGTTCAAATCAAATTTCATGATATTTTCTTCATATTTCATATTATTTTCTTAAGATTTATGTGTTCTTCAAATTTTCTCTAGGTTTATATTCACTTCAAATTTAATCAAATTTCTTAAGATTTATATTTACTTCAAATTTTATTAGATTTTCTTCAAATTCATCTGGTTTTATTAAGATTTATGTTTACTTCAAATTTCATCAGATTTTCTTAAAATTTCATTCGATTTTCTTAAAATTTTTGTTTACTTCAAATTTCTTCAGATTTTCTTAAGGTTTATATTCACTTCAAATTTCATCAAATTTCTTAAGATTTAAGTTCACTTCAAATTTCATGATATTTTCTTCAAATTTCATCTGATTTTCTTAAGATTTATGTTTACTTCAAATTTTCTTAAGGTTTATATTCACTTCAAATTTAATCAAATTTCTTAAGATTTATATTTACTTCAAATTTTATCGTATTTTCTTCCAATTCTTCTGGTTTTCTTAAGATTTATATTCACTTCAAATTTATATTCATTTCAAATTTCATCAAATTTCTTAAGATTTAAGATCACTTCAAATTTCATGATATTTTCTTCAAATTCATCTGGTTTTCTTAAGATTTATGTTTACTTCAAATTTCACAAGATTTTCTTCAAATTTCATTCAATTTTCTTAAAAATTTTGTTTACTTCAAATTTCTTAAGATTTTCTTAAGGTTTATATTCACTTCAAATTTTATCAAATTTCTTAAGATTTATATTTACTTCAAATTTTATTAGATATTCTTCAAATTCATCTGGTTTTCTTACGATTTATGTTTAATTCAAATTTCATCGTTTTTATTATTTCATTCGATTTTCTTAAAAATTTTGTTTAATTCAGATTTCTTCATTTTCTTAATGTTTATATTCACTTCAAATTTCATCAAATTCTTAAATTTAAGTTCACTTCAAAATTCATGACATTTTCTTCAAATTTCATCCGATTATGTTTACTCAAATTTCATCACATTTTCAAGATTTAATTTCACTCAATTTCATGATATTTTCTTCAAATTCATGATATTTTCTCTCAAATTCATGATATTTTCTTCAAATTTCATCGTATTTTCTTATGATTTATGTTTATTTCAAATTTCAATAGATTTACTTGTTGTTTATATTCACTTCAAATTTCATCAAATTCTTAAGATTTAATTTCTACTCAAATTTCATGATATTTTCTTCAAATTTCATCCGATTTTCTTAAGATTTATTTTATTTCCTAATTTCGATTTACTTAAGGTTTATGTCACTCAAATTTCATCAAATTTCTTAAGATTTAAATTTACCAAATTTCATGATATTTTCTTCAAATTTCATCCGATTTTCTTAAGATTTATGTTTACTTCAAATTTTTTGGTTTATATTCACTTTAAATTTAATCAAATTTCTTAAGAATTATATTTACTTCAAATTTAAATAGATTTTTTTCAAATTCATCTAGTTTTCTTAAGATTTATGTTTACTTCAAATTTCATCAGATTTTCTTCAAATTTCATCCGATTTTCTTAAAAAATTTGTTTACTTCAAATTTCTTCTGATTTTCTTAAGGTTTATATTCACTTCAAATTTCATCAAATTTCTTAAGATCTAAGTTCACTTCAAAATTCATGTCATTTTCTTCAAATTTCATCCGATTTTTATGTATACTTCTAATTTTATCATATTTTCTTAAGTTTTATATTCACTTTCTTCAAATTTCATGATATTTTCTTCAAATTTCATCTAATAGTCTTAAGATTTATGTTTATTTCAAATTTCACCAGATATTCTTAATGTTTATGTTCACTTCAAATTTCATCAAATTTCTTAAGATATAAGTTCACGTCAAATTTCATGAGATTTTCTTCAAATTTCATCTGATTTTCTTAAGATTTATGTTTATTTCAAATTTCATGAGATTTACTTAAAGTTTATATTCACATCAAATTTCATCAAATTTCTTAAGATTTAAGTTCACTTAAAATTTCATCATATTTTCTTCAAATTTCATCCGAGTTTCTTAAGATTTATGTTTACTTCAAATTTCATCAAATTTCTTAAGATTTAATTTTCTTCAAATTTCATGATATTTTCTTCATATTTCATCCAATTTTGTTAAGTTTTATGTTTAGTTCAAATTTCATTATACTTTCTTTAGGTTTATATTCACTTCAAATTTCATAAGATTTAAGTTCACTTCAAATTTCATGATATTTTCTTCTAATTTCATCTGATTTTCTTAAGATTTATGTTTACTTCAAATTTCATCAGATTTACTTAAGGTTTATACTTACTTCAAATTTCATCAAATTTCTGAAGATTTAAATTTACTTCAAATTTCATGATATTTTCTTCAAATTTCATCCGATTTTCTTAAGATTCATGTTTATTTCAAATTTTCTTAAGGTTTATATTCACTTCAAATTTAATCAAATTTCTTAACATTTATATTTACTTCAAATTTTATTAGATTTTCTTCAAATTCATCTGGTTTGCTTAAGATTTATGTTTACTTCAAATTTCTTCAGATTTTCTTCAAATTTCATCCGATTTTCTTAAATTATTTGTTTACATAAAATTTCTTCAGATTTTCCTAAGGTTTATATTCACTTCAAATTTCATCAAATTTGTTAAGATTTAAGTTCACTTCAAAATTCATGACATTGTCTTCAAATTTCATCCGATTTTTATGTTTACTTCAAATTTCATATTTTCGTTTATATTCACTTTCATCAAATTTCTTAAGATTTAATTTCACTTCAAATTTCATGGTTTTCTATTCAAATTTCATTTAATTTTCTTCAGATTTATGTTTATTTTAAATTTCACCAGATTTTATTAAGGTTTATGTTCACTTCAAATTTCATCTAATTTCTTAACATATAAGTTCACGTCAAATCTCATGATATTTTCTTCAAATTTCATCTGATTTTCTTAAGATTTATGTTTATTTCAAATTTCATAAGATTTACTTAAGGTTTATATTCACTTCAAATTTCATCAAATTTCTTAAGATTTAAGTTCACTTCAAATTTCATGATATTTTCTTCAAATTTCATCCGATTTTCTTAAGATTTATGTTTACTTCAAATTTTCTTCAGGTTTATATTCACTTCAAATTTAATCAAATTTCTTAAGATTTATATTTACTTCAAATTTTATCATATTTTCTTCCAATTCATCTAGTTTTCTTTAGATTTATGTTTACTTCAAATTTCAACAGATTTTCTTCAAATTTCATCAGATTTTCTTCAAATTTCATTCGATTTTCTTAAGATTTATGTTTAGTTCTAATTTCATTATACTCTCTTAACGTTTATATTCACTTCAAATTTCATCTGATTTTCTTAAAATTTATGTTTACTTCAAATTTCAAATTTCATCAGATTTACTTAAGGTTTATACTCACTTCAAAATTCATCAAATTTCTTAAGATTTAAATTTACTTCAAATTTCATGATATTTTCTTCAAATTTCATCCGATTTTCTTAAGATTTATATTTAGTTCAAATTTCATTATACTTTCTTAAAGTTTATATTCAGTTCAAATTTCATCAAATTTCTTTAGATTTAAGTACACTTCAAATTTCATGATATTTTCTTCAAATTTCATCTGATTTTCTTAAGATTTATGTTTTCTTCAAATTTTCTTAAGGTCTATATTCACTTCAAATTTAATCAAATTTTTTAAGATTTATATTTACTTCAAATTTTATCATATTTTCTTCCAATTCATCTGGTTTTCTTAAGATTTATGTTTACTTAAAATTTCATCAGATTTACTTAAGGTTTATACTCACTTCAAAATTCATCAAATTTCATAAGATTTATAGTTACTTCAAATTTCATGATATTTTCATCAAATTTCACCCGATTTTCTTAAGATTTATGTTGAGTTCAAATTTCATTATACTGTCTTATGGTTTATACTCACATCAAATTTTATCAAATTTCTTAAGATTTAAGTTCACTTCAAATTTCATGATATTTTCTTCAAATTTCATCCGATTTTTAAGATTTATGTTTACTTAATTTCATCGATTTACTTAAGGTTTATATTAACTTCAAATTTCATCAAATTGCTTAAGATTTAAATTTATTTCAAATTTCATGAAATTCTTTAAATTTCTTGAAATTTTCTTCAAATTTCATCCGATTTCTTAAGATTTACGCTTAATTCAAATTTCTAAGGTTTATATTCACTCAAATTTAATCAAATTTCTTAAGATTTATATTTACTTAAATTTTACTAGATTTTCTTCAAACTCATCCGGTTTTCTTAAGATTGCTACTTCAAATTTCACTTATTTTCAAATTTCATCCGATTTTCTTAAAATTTTTGTTTACTTCAAATTCTTCGCATTTTCTAAGGTTTATATTCACTCAAATTTCATCAAATTTTAAGATTTAAGTTCACTTCAAAATTTCCGACATTTTCTTCAAATTTCATCCGATTTTTATGTTTACCAATTTCATCATATTTTCTTAAGGTTTATATTCACTTTCATCAAATTTCTTAAGATTTAATTTCACTTCAAATTTCATGATATTTTTTCAAATTTCATGATATTTTATTCAAATTTCATCCGATTTTATGATTTATGTTTATTTCAAATTTCATAAGATTTACTTTAAGGTTTATATTCACTTCAAATTTCATCAAATTTTTAAGATTTAAGTTCACTTCAAATTTCATGATATTTTCTTCATATTTCATATTATTTTCTTAAGATTTATGTTTTCTTCAAATTTTCTCTAGGTTTATATTCACTTCAAATTTAATCAAATTTCTTAAGATTTATATTTAGTTCAAATTTTATCATATTTTCTTCCAATTCATCTGGTTTTCTTAAGATTTATGTTTACTTAAAATTTCATCAGATTTACTTAAGGTTTATACTCACTTCAAAATTCATCAAATTTCATAAGACTTAAAGTTACTTCAAATTTCATGATATTTTCATCAAATTTCATCCGATTTTCTTAAGATTTATGTTGAGTTCAAATTTCATTATATGCTTTCTTAAGGTTTATACTAACTTCAAATTTTATCAAATTTCTTAAGATTTAAGTTCACTTAAATTTCATGATATTTTCTTCAAATTTCATCTGATTTTCTTAAGATTTATGTTTACTTCTAATTTCATCAGATTTACTTAAGGTTTATATTAACTTCAAATTTCTTAAGACTTAAATTTACTTCAAATTTCAAGAAATTTTCATCAAATTTCATCCGATTTTCTTAAGATTTTTGTTTACTTCAAATTTTCTTAAGGTTTATATTCACTTCAAATTTAATCAAATTTCTTAAGATTTATATTTACTTCAAATTTTATTAGATTTTCTTCAAATTCATCTGGTTTTCTTAAGATTTCTGTTTACTTCAAATTTCATCAGATTTTCTTCAAATTTCATTCGATTTTCTTAAAATTTTTGTTTACTTCAAATTTCTTCAGGTTTTCTTAAGGTTTATATTCACTTCAAATTTCATGAAATTTCTTAAGATTTAAGTTCACTTCAAAATTTCCTGACATTTTCTTCAAATTTTATCCGATTTTTATGTTTACTTCCAATTTCATCATATTTTCTTAAGGTTTATATACACTTTCATCAAATTTCTTAAGATTTCATTTCACTTCAAATTTCATGATATTTCCTTTAAATTTCATGATATTTTCTTCAAATTTCATCTGATTTTCTTATGATTTATGTTTATTTCAAATTTCATAAGATTTACTTAAGGTTTATATTCAATTCAAATTTCATCAAATTTCTAAAGATTTAAGTTCACTTCAAATTTCATGATATTTTCTTCAAATTTCATATTATTTTCTTAAGATTTATGTTTTCTTCAAATTTTCTTTAGGTTTATATTCACTTCAAATTTAATCAAATTTCTTAAGATTTATATTTAGTTCAAATTTTATCATATTTTCTTCCAATTCATCTGGTTTTCTTAAGATTTATGTTTACTTCAAATTTCAAAAGATTTTCTTCAAATTTCATCCGATTTTCTTAAGATTTATGTTTATTCTTTTTTCATTATACTTTCTTAACGTTTATATTCACTTCAAATTTCATCAAATTTCTTAAGATTTAAGTTCACTTCAAAATTCATGATATTTTCTTCAAAGTTCATCTGATTTTCTTAAGATATATGTTTTCTTCAATTTTTATGAGATTTACTTAAGGTTTATATTAACTTCAAATTTCACCAAATTTCTTAAGATTTAAATTTACTTCAAATTTCATGAAATTTTCTTCAAATTTCTTCTGATTTTCTTAAGATTTATGTTTTCTTCAAATTTCATCAGATTTACTTAAGATTTATGTTTAGCTAAAATTTCATTATACTTTCTTAAGGTTTATATTCGCTTCAAATTTCATCAAATTTCATAAGACTTAAATTTACTTAAAATTTCATGAAATTTTCTTCAAATTTCATCCGATTTTCTTATGATTTACGTTTAATTCAAATTTTCTTAACGTTTATATTCACTTCAAATTTCTTAAGATTTATATTTACTTCAAACTTTATTAGATTTTCTTCAAATTCATCTTGTTTTCTTAAGATTTATGTTTACTTCAAATTTTCTTAAGGTTTATATTCACTTCAAATTTAATCAAATTTCTAAAGATTTATATTTACTTCAAATTTTATTTGATTTTCTTCAAATTCATCTAGTATTCTTAAGATTTATGTTTAGTTCTAATTTCATTATATTGTCTTAACGTTTATATTCAGTTCAAATTTCATCAAATATCATCAGATTTAAGTTCACTTCAAAATTCATGATATTTTCTTCAAATTTCATCTGATTTTCATAAGATTTATGTTTTCTTCAAATTTCATCAGATTTACTTAAGGTTTATACTCACTTCAAATTTCACCAAATTTCTTATGATTTAAATTTACTTCAAATTTCATCCGATTTTCTTAAGATTTATGTTTAGTTCAAATTTCATTATACTTTCTTAAGGTTTATATTCACTTCAAATTTCATCAAATTTCTTAAGATTTAAGTTCACTTCAAATTTCATCTGATTTTCTTAAAATTTATGTTTACTTCTAATTTAATCAGATTTTCTTAAGGTTTATCTTCACTTCAAATTTAATCAAATTTCTTAAGATTTATATTTACTTCAAATTTTATCATATTTTCTTCCAATTCATCTTGTTTTCTTAAGATTTATGTTTAGTTCTAATTTCATTATACTTTCTTAACGTTTATATTCAGTTCAAATTTCATCAAATTTCTTAAGATTTAAGTTCACTTTAAAATTTAAGATATTTTCTTCAAATTTCATCTTATTTTCTTAAGATTTATGTTTTCTTCAAATTTCATTAGATTTACTTAAGGTTTATGCTCACTTCAAAATTCATCAGATTTCTTAAGATTTAAGTTCACTTCAAATTTCATATTATTTTCTTCAAATTTAATCGTATTTTCTTAAGATTAATGTTTTCTACGAATTTCATCAGATTTACTTAAGCTTTATACTCACTTTAAATTTCATGATATTTTCTCAAATTTCATCCGATTTTCTTAAGATTTATGTTTACTTCAAATTTTCTTAAGGTTTATATTCACTTTCAATTTTAATCAAATTTTAAGATTTATATTTACTTCAAAATTCATGACATTTTTTCAAATTTCATCCTACTATTACGTTTACTTCAAAATTCATCATATTTTCTTAAGGTTTATATCCTTTCATCAAATTTCTAAGATTTAATTTCACTTAAATTTCATGATATTTTCTTCAAATTTCATCCGATCTTAAGATTTAGGTTTATTTTAAATTTTCTTGTTTATATTCAATTCAAATTTAATCAAATTTCTTAAGATTTATATTTACTTAAAATTTTATGAAATTTTCTTCCAATTCATCTGGTTTTCTTAAGATTTATGTTAAATTCAAATTTCAACAGATTTTCTTCAAACTTCATGAGATTTTCTTCAAATTTCATCCAATTTTCTTAAGATTTATGTTTAGTTCAAATTTCATTAAACTTTCTTGGTTTATATTCACTTCAAATTTCATCAAATTTCTTAAGATTTAAGATCCTTCAAATTTCATGATATTTTCTTCAAATTTCATCTGATTTTCTTAAGATTTATGTTTACTTCAAATTTTCTTAAGGTTTATATTCACTATTAATATAATCAAATTTCTTAAGATTTATATTTACTTCAAATTTCAACAGATTTTCTTCAAATTTCATCCGATTTTCTTAAGATTTATGTTTAGTTCAAATTTCATTATACTTTCTTAAGTTTATATTCACTTCAAATTTCATCAAATTCTTAAGATTTAAGTTCACTTCAAATCATGATATTTTCTTCAAATTTCATCTGATTTTCTTAAGATATATGTTTTCTTCAAATTTTATCAGATTTACTTAAGGTTTATATTAACTTCAAATTTCATCAAATTTCTTAAGATTTAAATTTACTTCAAATTTCATGAAATTTTCTTAAGATTTATATTTAATTCAAATTTTCTTAAGATATAAATTTCTTAAGATTTATATTTAATTCAAATTTTATTAGATTTTCTTCAAATTTCATCCGACTATTACGTTTATTTCAAAATTCATCATATTTTCTTAAGGTTTATATTCACTTTCATCAAATTTCTTAAGATTTAATTTCACTTAATATTTCATGATATTTTCTTCAAACTTCATCTGATTTTCTTAAGATTTAGGTTTACTTCAAATTTTCTTAAGGTTTATATTCAATTCAATTTAATCAAATTCTTAAGATTTATATTTACTTAAATTTTATCATATTTTCTTCCAATTTATCTGGTTTTCTTAAGATTTATGTTTAATTCAAATTTCAACAGATTTTCTTCAAACTTCATGAGATTTTCTTCAAATTTCATCCAATTTTCTTAAGATTTATGTTTAGTTCTAATTTCATTATACTTTTCTAAGTTTATATTCACTTCAAATTTCATCAAATTTCTTAAGATTTAAGATCACTTCAAATTTCATGATATTTTCTTCAAATTTCATCCGATTTTCTTAAGATTTATGTTTACTTCAAATTTTCTTGTTTATATTCACTATTAATTTAATCAAATTTTCTTAAGGTTTATATTCACTATTAATTTAATCAAATTTTAAGATTTATATTTACTTCAAATTTCAATGTTATTTTCTTCAAATTTCATCCGATTTTCTTAAGATTTATGTTTAGTTCTAATTTCATTATACTTTCTTAACGTTTATATTCACTTCAAATTTCATCAAATTTCTTAAGATTTAAGTTCACTTCAAAATTCATGACATTTTCTTCAAATTTCATCCGATTTTTATGTTTAGTTTAAATTTCATCATATTTTTAAGGTTTATATTCACTTTTATCAAATTTCTTAAGATTTAATTTCACTTCAAATTTCATGATATTTTCTTCAAATTTCATCCAATTTTCGTAAGATTTATGTTTATTTCAAATTTACCAGATTTTTTAAATGTTTATATTCACTTCAAATTTCATCAAATTTCTTAAGATTTAAGTTCACTTCAAATTTCATGATATTTTCTTCAAAGTTCATCTGATTTTCTTAAGATTTATGATTCCTTCTAATTTCATCAGATTTAGTTAAGGTTTACAAAAACTTCAAATTTCATCAAATTTCTTAAGATTTAAATTTACTAATTTCATGATATTTTCTCAAATCATCCGATTTTCTTAAGATTTATGTTTACTAAATTTTCTTAAGGTTTATATTCACTTCAAATTTAATCAAATTTCTAAGATTTATATTTACTTCAAATTCATGATATTTTCTTCAAATTTCATCCGACTATTATGTTTACTTCAAATTCATCATATTTTCAAGGTTATATTCATTTTCATCAAATTTTAAGATTTAATTTCAATTTAATTTCATGATATTTTCTTCAAATTTCATCCGATTTTCTTAAGATTTATGTTTACTTCAAATTTTCTTAAGGTTTATATTCAATTCAAATTTAATCAAATTTCTTAAGATTTATATTTACTTAAAATTTTATCATATTTTCTTCCAATTCATCCGTTTTCTTAAGATTTATGTTTAATTCAAATTTCAAATGATTTTTTCAAATTTCATGAGATTTTCTTCAAATTTCATCCAATTTTCTTAAGATTTATGTTTAGTTCTAATTTCATTATACTTTCTTAACGTTTATATTCACTTCTTCAAATTTCATCAATTTCTTAAGATTTAAGATTCCTTCAAATTTATGATATTTTCTTCAAATTTCATCCGATTTTTTTAAGATTTATGTTTACTCAAATTTTCTTAAGGTTTATATTCACTATTAATTTAATCAAATTTTTAAGATTTATATTTACTTCAAATTTCATGATTTTCTTCAAATTTTATCCGATTTTCTTAAGATTTATGTTTAGTTCAAATTTCATTATATTTCTTAAGGTTTATATTCACTTCAAATTTCATCAAATTCTTAAGATTTAAGTTCACTTAAATTTCATGATATTTTCTTCAAATTTCATCTCGATTTTCTTAAGATTTATGTTTACTTCTAATTTCATCGATTTACTTAAGGTTTATAAAACTTCAAATTTCATCAAATTTCTTAAATTTAAATTTATGAAATTTCAATGATATTTTCTCAAATTTCATCCAATTTTCTTAAGATTTATGTTACTTTCAAATTTTAATAGTTTATATTCACTCAAATTTAATCAAATTTCTTAAGATTTATATTTACTTCAAACATGATATTTTCTTCAAATTTCATCCGACTATTATGTTTACTCAAATTCATCATATTTTTTAAGGTTTATATTCACTTTCATCAAATTTCTTAAGATTTAATTTCACTTAAATTTCATGATATTTTCTTCAAATTTCATCTCGATTTTCTTAAGATTTAGGTTTACTTCAAATTTTCTTAAGGTTTATATTCAATTCAAATTTAATCAAATTTCAGAAGATTTATATTTACTTAAATTTATATATTTTCTTCCAATTATCCTGTTTTCAAGATTTATGTTTAATCAAATTTCAATGATTTTCTTCAAATTTCATGAGATTTTCTTCAAATTTCATCCAATTTTCTTAAGATTTATGTTTAGTTCTAATTTTATTATATTTTCTTAAGTTTATATTCACTTCAAATTTCATCAAATTTCTTAAGATTTAAGATCCCTTCAAATTTCATGATATTTTCTTCAAATTTCATCTGATTTTTTTAAGATTTATGTTTACTTCAAATTTTCTTAAGGTTTATATTCACTATTAATTTAATCAAATTTCTTAAGATTTATATTTACTTCAAATTTCAACAGATTTTCTTCAAATTTCATCTGATTTTCTTAATATTTATGTTTAGTTCAAATTTCATTATACTTTCTTAAGGTTTATATTCACTTCAAATTTCATCAAATTTCTTAAGATTTAAGTTCACTTCAAATTTCATGATATTTTCTTCAAATTTCATCTGATTTTCTTAAGATTTATGTTTACTTCAAATTTCATCGATTTTAAGGTTTATAAAACTTCAAATTTCATCAAATTTCTTAAGATTTAAATTTATAAATTTCATGATATTTTCTCAAATTTCATCCAATTTCTTAAGATTTATGTTAGCTTCCAAATTTTCTTAAGGTTTATATTCACTCAAATTTAATCAAATTTCTAAAGATTTATATTTACTTCAAAATTCATGACATTTTCTTCAAATTTCATCCGACTATTATGTTTACTTCAAAATTCATCATATTTTCTTAAGGTTTATATTCACTTTCATCAAATTTCTAAAGATTTAATTTCACTTAAATTTCATGATATTTTCTTCAAATTTCATCCGATTTTCTTAAGATTTATGTTTACTTCAAATTTTCTTAAGGTTTATACAATCAAATTTAATCAAATTTCTTAAGATTTATATTTACTTAAAATTTTATGAAATTTTCTTCCAATTCATCTGTTTTCTTAAGATACTTATGTTAAATTCACTTCAATTCAGATTTTCTTCAAATTTCATGAGATTTTCTTCAAATTTCATCCAATTTTCTTAAGATTTATGTTTAGTTCTAATTTAATATACTTTTCTTAACGTTTATATTCACTTCAAATTTCATCAAATTCTTAAGATTTAAGATCCTTCAAATTTCATGATATTTTCTTCAAATTTCATCTCGATTTTTAAGATTTATGTTTATTCAAATTTTCTTAAGGTTTATATTCACTATTAATTTAATCAAATTTTCTTAAGGTTTATATTCACTATTAATTTAATCAAATTTCTTAAGATTTATATTTACTCAAATTTCAAAGTAGTTTTCTTCAAATTTCATCCGATTTTCTTAAGATTTATGTTTAGTTCTAATTTCATTATACTTTCTTAAGGTTTATATTCACTTCAAATTTCATCAAATTCTTAAGATTTAAGTTCACATCAAAATTCATGATATTTTCTTCAAATTTCATCTCGATTTTCTTAAGATTTATGTTTTCTTCAAATTTTATCGATTTATTAAGGTTTATATTAACTTCAAATTTCATCAAATTTTAATATTTAAATTTAATTCTAAATTTCATGAAATTTTCTTCAAATTTCATCCGATTTCTTAAGATTTTTGTTTACTCAAATTTTCTTAAGGTTTATATTCACTCAAATTTAATTAAATTTCTAAGATTTATATTTAATTCAAATTTTATTAGATTTTCTTCAAACTCATCTAGTTTTCTTAAGATTTATGTTTACTTCAAATTTCATCCGATTTTCTTAAAATTTGTGTTTACTTCAAGTTTCTTCAGATTTTCTTAATGTTTATATTCACTTCAAATTTCATCAAATTTTTTAAGATTTAAGTTCACTTCAAAATTCATGACATTTTCTTCAAATTTCATCCGATTTTTATGTTTAGTTAAAATTTCATCATATTTTCTTAAGGTTTATATTCACTTTTATCAAATTTCTTAAGATTTAATTTCACTTCAAATTTCATGATATTTTCTTCAAATTTCATCCAATTTTCGTAAGATTTATGTTTATTTCAAATTTACCAGATTTTTTTAATGTTTATATTCACTTCAAATTTCATCAAATTTCTTAAGATTTAAGTTCACTTCAAATTTCATGATATTTTCTTCAAATTTCATCTGATTTTCTTAAGATTTATGTTTACTTCTAATTTCATCAGATTTACTTAAGGTTTACAAAAACTTCAAATTTCATCAAATTTCTTAAGATTTAAATTTACTACAAATTTCATGATATTTTCCTCAAATATCATCCGATTTTCTTAAGATTTATGTTTACTTCAAATTTTCTTAAGGTTTATATTCACTTCAAATTTAATCAAATTTCTAAAGATTTATATTTACTTCAAAATTCATGACATTTTTTTCAAATTTCATCCGACTATTAACGTTTTCTTCAAAATTCATCATATTTTTAAGGTTTATATTCACTTTCATCAAATTTCTTAAGATTTAATTTCACTTAATTTTCATGATATTTTCTTCAAAATTCATCTTGATTTTCTTAAGATTTAGGTTTACTTCAAATTTTCTTAAGGTTTATATTCAATTCAAATTTAATCAAATTTCTTAACATTTATATTTACTTAAAATTTTATCATATTTTCTTCCAATTCATCTCGTTTTCTTAAGATTTATGTTTAATTCAAATTTCAACAGATTTTCTTCAAACTTCATGAGATTTTCTTCAAATTTCATCCAATTTTCTTAAGATTTATGTTTAGTTAAATTTTATTATATTTTCTTAACGTTTATATTCGCTTCAAATTTCATCAAATTTCTTAAGATTTAAGATCCCTTCAAATTTCATGATATTTTCTTCAAATTTCATCTGATTGTTTTAAGATTTATGTTTACTTCAAATTTTCTTAAGGTTTATATTCACTATTAATTTAATCAAATTTCTTAAGATTTATATTTACTTCAAATTTCAATGTATTTTCAAATTTAATCGATTTTCTAAGATTTATGTTTAGTCTTAATTTCATTATACTTTCTTAAGTTTTATATTCACTTCAAATTTCATCAAATTTCTTAAGATTTAAGTTCACTCAAATTTCATGATATTTTCTTCAAATTTCATCCTGATTTTCTTAAGATTTATGTTTACTTCATTTCATCGTGATTTACTTAAGGTTTACAAAACCTTCAAATTTCATCAAATTTCTTAAGATTTAAATTTACTACAAATTTCATGATATTTTCCTCAAATATCATCCAATTTTCTTAAGATTTATGTTAGCTTCAAATTTTCTTAAGGTTTATATTCACTTCAAATTTAATCAAATTTCTAAAGATTTATATTTACTTAAATTCATGACATTTTCTTCAAATTTCATCCGACTATTATTTACTTCTTAAATTCATCATATTTTCTTAAGGTTTATATTCACTTTCATCAAATTTCTTAAGATTTAATTTCACTTAAATTTCATGATATTTCTTCAAACTTATCCTCGATTTTCTTAAGATTTAGGTTTACTTCAAATTTTCTTAAGGTTTATATTCAATTCAAATTTAATCAAATTTTAAGATTTATATTTACTTAAAATTTTATCATATTTTCTTCCAATTCATCTGGTTTTCTTAAGATTTATGTTTAATTCAAATTTCAACAGATTTTCTTCAAACTTCATGAGATTTTCTTCAAACTTCATGAGATTTTCTTCAAATTTCATCCAATTTTCTTAAGATTTATGTTTAATTCTAATTTCATTATACTTTCTTAACGTTTATATTCGCTTCAAATTTCATCAAATTTCTTAAGATTTAAGATCCCTTCAAATTTCATGATATTTTCTTCAAATTTCATCTGATTTTCTTAAGGTTTATATTCACTATTAATTTAATCAAATTTCTTAAGATTTATATTTACTTCAAATTTCAACAGATTTTCTTCAAATTTCATCCAATTTTCTTAAGATTTATGTTTAGTTCTAATTTCATTATACTTTCTTAACGTTTATATTCACTTCAAATTTCATCAAATTTCTTAAGATTTAAGTTCACTTCAAAATTCATGATATTTTCTTCAAAGTTCATCTGATTTTCTTAAGATATATGTTTTCTTCAAATTTTATCAGATTTACTTAAGGTTTATATTAACTTCAAATTTCACCAAATTTCTTAAGATTTAAATTTACTTCAAATTTCATGAAATTTTCTTCAAATTTCATCCGATTTTCTTAAGATTTTTGTTCACTTCAAATTTTCTTAAGGTTTATATTCACTTCAAATTTAATTAAATTTCTTAAGATTTATATTTAATTCAAATTTTATTAGATTTTCTTCAAACTCATCTAGTTTTCTTAAGATTTATGTTTACTTCAAATTTCATCAGATTTTCTTCAAATTTGTGTTTACTTCAAGTTTCTTCAGATTTTCTTAATGTTTATATTCACTTCAAATTTCATCAAATTTCTTAAGATTTAAGTTCACTTCAAAATTCATGACATTTTCTTAAAATTTCATCCGATTTTTATGTTTAGTTAAAATTTCATCATATTTTCTTAAGGTTTATATTCACTTTTATCAAATTTCTTAAGATTTAATTTCACTTCAAATTTCATGATATTTTCTTCAAATTTCATCTAATTTTCGTAAGATTTATGTTTATTTCAAATTTACCATATTTTCTTAAGGTTTATATTCACTTTAATCAAATTTCTTAAGATTTAATTTCACTTCAAATTTCATGATATTTTATTTAAATTTCATGATATTTTCTTCAAATTTCATGATATTTTCTTCAAATTTCATCTAATTTTCGTAAGATTTATGTTTATTTCAAATTTACTAGATTTTCTTAATGTTTATATTCACTTCAAATTTCATCAAATTTCTTAAGATTTAAGTTGACTTCAAATTTCATGATATTTTCTTCAAATTTCATGATATTTTCTTCAAATTTCATCTGATTTTCTTAAGATTTATGTTTACTTCTAATTTCATCTGATTTACTTAAGGTTTACAAAAACTTCAAATTTCATCAAATTTCTTAAAATTTAAATTTACTTCAAATTTCATGATATTTTCCTCAAATATCATCCAATTTTCTTAAGATTTATGTTTACTTCAAATTTTTATGGTTTATATCACTCAAATTTAATCAAATTTCTAAAGATTTATATTTACTTCAAAATTCATGACATTTCTTTCAAATTTCATCCGACTATTATGTTTACTTGTAAATTCATCATATTTTCTTAAGGTTTATATTCACTTTCATCAAATTTTAAGATTTAATTTCACTTAAATTTCATGATATTTTCTTCAAATTTCATCTCGATTTTCTTAAGATTTATGTTTACTTCAAATTTTCTTAAGGTTTATATTCAATTCAAATTTAATCAAATTTAAGATTTATATTTACTTAAAATTTTATCATATTTTCTTCCAATTCATCTGTTTTCTTAAGATTTATGTTTAATTCAAATTTCAATATATTTTCTTCAAATTTCATGAGATTTTCTTCAAATTTCATCCAATTTCTTAAGATTTATGTTTAGTTCTAATTTTATTATATTTTCTTAATCGTTTATATTCACTTCAAATTTCATCAAATTCTTAAGATTTAAGATCCTTCAAATTTCATGATATTTTCTTCAAATTTCATCTCGATTTTTTAAGATTTATGTTTACTTCAAATTTTCTTAAGGTTTATATTCACTATTAATTTAATCAAATTTCTTAAGATTTATATTTACTTCAAATTTCAACAGATTTTCTTCAAATTTTATCTGATTTTCTTAAGATTTATGTTTAGTTCGAATTTCATTATACTTTCTTAACGTTTATATTCACTTCAAATTTCATCAAATTTCTTAAGATTTAAGTTCACTTCAAATTTCATGATATTTTCTTCAAATTTCATCTGATTTTCTTAAGATTTATGTTTACTTCTAATTTCATCAGATTTACTTAAGGTTTACAAAAACTTCAAATTTCATCAAATTTCTTAAAATTTAAATTTACTACGAATTTCATGATATTTTCCTCAAATATCATCCAATTTTCTTAAGATTTATGTTACTTCAAATTTTCTTAGGTTTATATTCACTTCTAAATTTAATCAAATTTCTAAAGATTTATATTTACTTCAAAATTCATGACATTTTCTTCAAATTTCATCCGACTATTACGTTTACTTCAAAATTCATCATATTTTCTTAAGGTTTATATTCACTTTCATCAAATTTCTTAAGATTTAATTTCACTTAAATTTCATGATATTTTCTTCAAATTTCATCTCGATTTTCTTAAGATTTAGGTTTACTAAATTTTCTTAAGGTTTATATTCAATTCAAATTTAATCAAATCAGAATATTTATATTTACTTAAAATTGTATCATATTTTCTTCCAATTCATCTGGTTTTCTTAAGATTTATGTTTAATTCAAATTTCAACAGATTTTCTTCAAACTTCATGAGATTTTCTTCAAATTTCATCCAATTTTCTTAAGATTTATGTTTAGTTCTAATTTTATTATACTTTCTTAACGTTTATATTCGCTTCAAATTTCATCAATTTTTAAGATTTAAGATCCCTTCAAATTTCATGATATTTTCTTCAAATTTCATCTGATTTTTTTAAGATTTATGTTTACTTCAAATTTTCTTAAGGTTTATATTCACTATTAATTTAATCAAATTTCTTAAGATTTATATTTACTTCAAATTTCAACAGATTTTCTTCAAATTTTATCTGATTTTCTTAATATTTATGTTTAGTTCGAATTTCATTATACTTTCTTAACGTTTATATTCACTTCAAATTTCATCAAATTTCTTAAGATTTAAGTTCACTTCAAATTTCATGATATTTTCTTCAAATTTCATCTGATTTTCTTAAGATTTATGTTTACTTCTAATTTCATCAGATTTACTGAAGGTTTACAAAAACTTCAAATTTCATCAAATTTCTTAAGATTTAAATTTACTACAAATTTCATGATATTTTACTCAAATATCATCCAATATTCTTAAGATTTATGTTAGCTTCAAATTTTCTTAAGGTTTATATTCACTTCAAATTTAATCAAATTCTAAAGATTTATATTTACTCAAAATTCATGACATTTTCTTCAAATTTCATCCGACTATTATTTATTTCAAATTCATCATATTTTCTTAAGGTTTATATTCACTTTCATCAAATTTCTAAAGATTTAATTTCACTTAATATTTCATGATATTTTCTTCAAACTTCATCTGATTTTCTTAAGATTTAGGTTTACTTCAAATTTTCTTAAGGTTTATATTCAATTCAAATTTAATAAAATTTCTTAACATTTATATTTTCTTCAAATTTTATCATATTTTCTTCCAATTCATCTGGTATTCTGAAGATTTATGTTTAATTCAAATTTCAACAGATTTTCTTCAAACTTCATGAGATTTTCTTCAAATTTCATCCGATTTTCTTAAGATTTATGTTTAGCTCTAATTTCATTATACTTTCTTAACGTTTATATTCGCTTCAAATTTCATCAAATTTCTTAAGATTTAAGATCCCTTCAAATTTCATGATATTTTCTTCAAATTTCATCTGATTTTCTTAAGATTTAGGTTTACTTCAAATTTTCTTAATGTTTATATTCACTTCAAATTTAATTAAATTTCTTAAGATTTATATTTAATTCAAATTTTATTAGATTTTCTTCAAATTTCATCCGACTATTACGTTTATTTCAAAATTCATCATATTTTCTTAAGGTTTATATTCACTTTCATCAAATTTCTTAAGATTTAATTTCACTTAATATTTCATGATATTTTCTTCAAACTTCATCTGATTTTCTTAAGATTTAGGTTTACTTCAAATTTTCTTAAGGTTTATATTCAATTCAAGTTTAATCAAATTTCTTAACATTTATATTTACTTAAAATTTTATCATATTTTCTTCCAATTCATCTGGTTTTCTTAAGATTTATGTTAAATTCAAATTTCAACAGAGATTTTCTTCAAACTTCATGAGATTTTCTTCAAATTTCATCCAATTTTCTTAAGATTTATGTTTAGTTCTAATTTTATTATACTTTCTTAACGTTTATATTCGCTTCAAATTTCATCAAATTTCTTAAGATTTAAGATCCCTTCAAATTTCATGATATTTTCTTCAAATTTCATCTGGATTTTTTAAGATTTATGTTTACTTCAAATTTTCTTAAGGTTTATATTCACTATTAATTTAATCAAATTTCTTAAGATTTATATTTACTTCAAATTTCAACAGATTTTCTTCAAATTTTATCTGATTTTCTTAAGATTTATGTTTAGTTCGAATTTCATTATACTTTCTTAACGTTTATATTCACTTCAAATTTCACCAAATTTTAAGATTTAAGTTCACTAAATTTCATGATATTTCTTCAAATTTCATCTGATTTTCTTAAGATTTATGTTTACTTCTAATTTCATCAGATTTACTTAAGGTTTACAAAAACTTCAAATTTCATCAAATTTCTTAAGATTTAAATTTACTACAAATTTCATGATATTTTCCTCAAATATCATCCAATTTTCTTAAGATTTATGTTACTTCAAATTCTTAAGGTTTATATTCACTTAAATTTAATCAAATTTCTAAAGATTTATATTTACTCAAAATTCATGATATTTTCTTCAAATTTCATCCGACTATTATGTTTACTTCAAAATTCATCATATTTTCTTAAGGTTTATATTCACTTTCATCAAATTTCTTAAGATTTAATTTCACTTAAATTTCATGATATTTTCTTCAAACTTCATCTCGATTTTCTTAAGATTTAGGTTTACTTCAAATTTTCTTAAGGTTTATATTCAATTCAAATTTAATCAAATTTCTTAACATTTATATTTACTAAAATTTTATCATATTTTCCAATTCATCTCGTTTTCTAAGATTTATGTTTAATTCAAATTTCAAATTTATTTTCTTTCAAACTTCATGAGATTTTCTTCAAATTTCATCCAATTTTCTTAAGATTTATGTTTAGTTCTAATTTATTATACTTTCTTAACGTTTATATTCGCTCAAATTTCATCAAATTTCTTAAGATTTAAGATCTTCAAATTTCATGATATTTTCTTCAAATTTCATCCGATTTTTTAAGATTTATGTTTACTCAAATTTTCTTAAGGTTTATATTCACTATTAATTTAATCAAATTTCTAAGATTTATATTTACTTCAAATTTCAATGATTTTCTTCAAATTTTCATCTCGATTTTCTTAAGATTTATGTTTAGTTCAAATTTCATTATACTTTCAACGTTTATATTACTCAAATTTCATCAAATTTTAAGATTTAAGTTCACTTCAAATTTCATGATATTTTCTTCAAATTTCATCCGATTTTCTTAAGATTTATGTTTACTTTAATTTCATATCGATTCATCAAGGTTTATAAAAATTTCAAATTTCATCAAATTTCTTAAGATTTAATTTATTATAAATTTCTTATGATATTTTACTCAAATTTCATCCAATATTCTTAAGATTTATGTTACTTCAAATTTTCTTAAGGTTTATATTCACTTCAAATTTAATCAAATTTCTAAAGATTTATATTTACTCAAAATTCATGACATTTTTCAAATTTCATCCGATCTTATGTTACTTCAAAATTCATATTTTCTTAAGGTTTATATTCACTTTCATCAAATTTCTAAAGATTTATTCACTTAAATTTCATGATATTTTCTTCAAATTTCATCTGATTTTCTTAAGATTTAGGTTTACTTCAAATTTTCTTAAGGTTTATATTCAATTCAAGTTTAATCAAATTTCTTAACATTTATATTTACTTAAAATTTTATGAAATTTTCTTCCAATTCATCTGGTTTTCTTAAGATTTATGTTAAATTCAAATTTCAACAGATTTTCTTCAAACTTCATGAGATTTTCTTCAAATTTCATCCAATTTTCTTAAGATTTATGTTTAGTTCTAATTTCATTATACTTTCTTAACGTTTATATTCGCTTCAAATTTCATCAAATTTCTTAAGATTTAAGATCCCTTCAAATTTCATGATATTTTCTTCAAATTTCATCTGATTTTCTTAAGATTTATGTTTACTTCAAATTTTCTTAAGGTTTATATTCACTATTAATTTAATCAAATTTTCTTAAGGTTTATATTCACTATTAATTTAATCAAATTTCTTAAGATTTATATTTACTTCAAATTTCAACAGAGTTTCTTCAAATTTCATCCGATTTTCTTAAGATTTATGTTTAGTTCTAATTTCATTATACTTTCTTAACGTTTATATTCACTTCAAATTTCATCAAATTTCTTAAGATTTAAGTTCACATCAAAATTCATGATATTTTCTTCAAATTTCATCTCGATTTAAGATATGTTTTTCAAATTTCATCGATTTACTTAAGGTTTATATTAACTTCAAATTTCATCAAATTTCTTAATATTTAAATTTAATTCAAATTTCATGAAATTTTCTTCAAATTTCATCCGATTTTCTTAAGATTTTTGTTTACTTCAAATTTTCTTAAGGTTTATATTCACTTCAAATTTAATTAAATTTCTTAAGATTTATATTTAATTCAAATTTTATTAGATTTTCTTCAAACTCATCTAGTTTTCTTAATATTTATGTTTACTTCAAATTTCATCCGATTTTCTTAAAATTTGTGTTTACTTCAAGTTTCTTCAGATTTTCTTAATGTTTATATTCACTTCAAATTTCATCAAATTTCTTAAGATTTAAGTTCACTTCAAAATTCATGACATTTTCTTCAAATTTCATCCGATTTTTATGTTTAGTTAAAATTTCATCATATTTTCTTAAGGTTTATATTCACTTTTATCAAATTTCTTAAGATTTAATTTCACTTCAAATTTCATGATATTTTCTTCAAATTTCATCCAATTTTCGTAAGATTTATGTTTATTTCAAATTTACCAGATTTTTTTAATGTTTATATTCACTTCAAATTTCATCAAATTTCTTAAGATTTAAGTTCACTTCAAATTTCATGATATTTTCTTCAAATTTCATCTGATTTTCTTAAGATTTATGTTTATTTAATTTCATCGATTTTACTTTAAGGTTTACAAAACTTCAAATTTCATCAAATTCTTAAGATTTAAATTTCATTCAAATTTCATGATATTTTCTCAAATATCATCCGATTTTCTTAAGATTTATGTTTACTTCAAATTTTCTTAAGGTTTATATTCACTTCAAATTTAATCAAATTTCTAAAGATTTATATTTACTTCAAAATTCATGACATTTTTTTCAAATTTCATCCGACTATTACGTTTACTTCAAAATTCATCATATTTTCTTAAGGTTTATATTCACTTTCATCAAATTTCTTAAGATTTAATTTCACTTAATATTTCATGATATTTTCTTCAAACTTCATCTGATTTTCTTAAGATTTAGGTTTACTTCAAATTTTCTTAAGGTTTATATTCAATTCAAGTTTAATCAAATTTCTTAACATTTATATTTACTTAAAATTTTATCATATTTTCTTCCAATTCATCTGGTTTTCTTAAGATTTATGTTTAATTCAAATTTCAACAGATTTTCTTCAAACTTCATGAGATTTTCTTCAAATTTCATCCAATTTTCTTAAGATTTATGTTTAGTTCTAATTTTATTATACTTTCTTAACGTTTATATTCGCTTCAAATTTCATCAAATTTCTTAAGATTTAAGATCCCTTCAAATTTCATGATATTTTCTTCAAATTTCATCTGATTTTTTTAAGATTTATGTTTACTTCAAATTTTCTTAAGGTTTATATTCACTATTAATTTAATCAAATTTCTTAAGATTTATATTTACTTCAAATTTCAACAGATTTTCTTCAAATTTTATCTGATTTTCCTAAGATTTATGTTTAGTTCGAATTTCATTATACTTTCTTAACGTTTATATTCACTTCAAATTTCACCAAATTTCTTAAGATTTAAGTTCACTTCAAATTTCATGATATTTTCTTCAAATTTCATCTGATTTTCTTAAGATTTATGTTTACTTAATTTCACTTATTTACTTAAGGTTTACAAAAACTTCAAATTTCATCAAATTTCTTAAGATTTAAATTTACTACAAATTTCATGATATTTTCCTCAAATATCATCCAATTTTCTTAAGATTTATGTTAGCTTCAAATTTTCTTAAGGTTTATATTCACTTCAAATTTAATCAAATTTCTAAAGATTTATATTTACTTCAAAATTCATGACATTTTCTTCAAATTTCATCCGACTATTACGTTTACTTCAAATTTCATCATATTTTCTTAAGGTTTATATTCACTTTCATCAAATTTCTTAAGATTTAATTTCACTCTAAATTTCATGATATTTTTCAAATTTCATCTGATTTTCTTAAGATTTATGTTTCTTTCAAATTTTCTTAAGGTTTATATTCAATTCAAATTTAATCAAATTTCTTAAGATTTATATTTACTTAAATTTTATCATATTTTCTTCCAATTCATCTGGTTTTCTTAAGATTTATGTTTAATTCCAAATTTCTCAAAGATTTTCTTTCAAACTTCATGATATTTTCTTCAAATTTCATCCAATTTTCTTAAGATTTATGTTTAATTTAATTTCATTATACTTTCTTAACGTTTATATTCGCTTCAAATTTCATCAAATTTCTTAAGATTTAAGATCCCTTCAAATTTCATGATATTTTCTTCAAATTTCATCTGATTTTCTTAAGGTTTATATTCACTATTAATTTAATCAAATTTCTTAAGATTTATATTTACTTCAAATTTCAACAGATTTTCTTCAAATTTCATCCCATTTTCTTAAGATTTATGTTTAGTTCTAATTTCATTATACTTTCTTAACGTTTATATTCACTTCAAATTTCATCAAATTTCTTAAGATTTAAGTTCACTTCAAAATTCATGAAATTTTCTTCAAATTTCATCCGATTTTCTTAAGATATATGTTTTCTTCAAATTTTATCAGATTTACTTAAGGTTTATATTAACTTCAAATTTCACCAAATTTCTTAAGATTTAAATTTACTTCAAATTTCATGATATTTTCTTCAAATTTCATCCGATTTTCTTAAGATTTTTGTTTACTTCAAATTTTCTTAAGGTTTATATTCACTTCAAATTTAATTAAATTTCTTAAGATTTATATTTAATTCAAATTTTATTAGATTTTCTTCAAACTCATCTGGTTTTCTTAAGATTTATGTTTACTTCAAATTTCATCAGATTTTCTTCAAATTTCATCCGATTTTCTTAAAATTTGTGTTTACTTCAAATTTCTTCAGATTTTCTTAATGTTTATATTCACTTCAAATTTTATCAAATTTCTTAAGATTTAAGTTCACTTCAAAATTCATGACATTTTCTTCAACTTTCATCCGATTTTTATGTTTAGTTGAAATTTCATCATATTTTCTTAAGGTTTATATTCACTTTAATCAAATTTCTTAAGATTTAATTTCACTTCAAATTTCATGATATTTTCTTCAAATTTCATCTAATTTTCTAAAGATTTATGTTTATTTCAAATTTACCAGATTTTTTTTAATGTTTATATTCACTAAATTTCATCAAATTTAAGATTTAAGTTCACTCAAATTTCATGATATTTTCTTCAAATTTCATCTCGATTTTCTTAAGATTTATGTTTACTTCTAATTTCATCGATTTACTTGGTTATATAAAACTTCAAATTTCATCAAATTTCTTAAGATTTAAATTACTATTTCATGATATTTTCTCAAATTTCATCCGATTTTCTTAAGATTTATGTTTACTTCAAATTTTCTTAAGGTTTATATTCACTTCAAATTTAAACAAATTTCTAAAGATTTATATTTACTTCAAAATTCATGACATTTTTTTCAAATTTCATCCACTATTACAATTATTTCAAATTTCACTATATTTTCTTAAGGTTTATATTCACTTTCATCAAATTTCTTAAGATTTAATTTCACTTAATATTTCATGATATTTTCTTCAAATCATCTCGATTTTCTTAAGATTTATGTTTACTTCAAATTTTCTTAAGGTTTATATTCAATTAAATTTAATCAAATTTCTTAAGATTTATTTACTTAAAATTTTATCATTTTCTTCCATTCATCTCGTTTTCTTAAGATTTATGTTTAATTCAAATTTCAATGTATTTTCTTCAAACTTCATGAGATTTTCTTCAAATTTCATCCAATTTTCTTAAGATTTATGTTTAGTTCTAATTTTATTATACTTTCTTAACGTTTATATTCGCTCAAATTTCATCAAATTTCTTAAGATTTAAAGTTCCTTCAAATTTCATGATATTTTCTTCAAATTTCATCCATTTTTTAAGATTTATGTTTAATTTCCAAATTTTCTTAAGGTTTATATTCACTTCAAATTTAATCACATTTTTAAGATTTATATTTACTTCAAATTTCAACAGATTTTCTTCAAATTTCATCTCGATTTTCTTAAGATTTATGTTTAGTTCAATTTCATTATACTTTCTTAAGTTTATATTCACTCAAATTCTCATCAAATTTCTTAAGATTTAAGTTCACTTAAATTCATGATATTTTCTTCAAATTTCATCTCGATTTTCTTAAGATTTATGTTTACTTCAAATTTCATCGTATTTACTTAAGGTTTATAAAACTTCAAATTTCATCAAATTTAAGATTTAAATTATTACAAATTTCAATGATATTTTCCTCAAATTTCATCCAATTTTCTTAAGATTTATGTTACTTTCTCTAAATTTTCTTGTTTATATTCACTTCAAATTTCATCAAATTTCTAAAGATTTATATTTACTTCAAATTTCATGATATTTTCTTCAAATTTCATCTGGATTATTATGTTTACTTCAAATTTCATCATATTTTCTTAAGGTTTATATTCACTTTTCATCAAATTTCTTAAGATTTAAGTTCACTTAAATTTCATGATATTTTCTTCAAATTTCATCTCGATTTTCTTAAGATTTATGTTTACTTCAAATTTTCTTGGTTTATATTCAATTCAAATTTAATAATTTCTAAGATTTATATTTACTCAAATTTTATCATATTTTCTTCCAATTCATCTGGTTTTCTTAAGATTTATGTTTAATTCAAATTTCAACAGATTTTCTTCAAACTTCATGAGATTTTCTTCAAATTTCATCCAATTTTCTTAAGATTTATGTTTAATTCTAATTTCATTATACTTTCTTAACGTTTATATTCGCTTCAAATTTCATCAAATTTCTTAAGATTTAAGATCCCTTCAAATTTCATGATATTTTCTTCAAATTTCATCTGATTTTCTTATGGTTTATATTCACTATTAATTTAATCAAATTTCTTAAGATTTATATTTACTTCAAATTTCAACAGATTTTCTTCAAATTTCATCCAATTTTCTTAAGATTTATGTTTAGTTCTAATTATTATACTTTCTTAAGTTTATATTCACTTCATTCCACAAATTTCTAAGATTTAAGTTCACTTCAAATTTCATGATATTTTCTTCAAATTTCATCCGATTTTCTTAAGATTTATGTTTTCAATTTTATCAGATTTTCTTAAGGTTTATATTCAATCAAATTTCACCAATTCTTAAGATTTAAATTTATTTCAAATTTCATCAAATTTCAATTTCATCCGATTTTCTTAA
>CM038795.1:290025571-290061373 GCA_021764765.1 Vicia sativa | reverse complement strand
AAAATATCATGAACATTGAAGTGAAATTAAATCTTAAGAAATTTTGATGAAAGTGAATATAAACCTTAAGAAAATATGATGAATTTTGAAGTAAACGTAATAGTCTGATGAAATTTGAAGAAAATGTCATGAAATTTGAAGTAAATATATAAATTTTAGAAATTTGATTAAATTTGCTTTTTAGAATATAAACCTTAAGAAAATTTGAAGTAACATAAATCTTAAGAAAATGGATGATATTTGAGAAAATATCATGAAATTTGTAGTAAATTTAAATCTTAAGAAATTTGATGAAATTTGAAGTTTTGAACCTTATAACTGATGAAATTAGAAGTAAACATAAATCTTAAGAAAATCGATGAAATTTGAAGAAATATCATGAAATTTGAAGTGAACTTAAATCTTAAGAAATTTGATGAAATTTGAAGGAATATAAACCTTAAGAAAGTATAATGAAATTAACTAAACATAAATCTTAGAAAATCAGATTAAATTTGAAGAAAATCATGAAATTTGAAGTAAATATAAATCTTAAGAAATTTGATTAAATTAATAGTAAATATAAACCCTAAGAAAATTTGAAGTAAACATAAATCTTAAAAATCGATGAAATTTGAAGAAAATATCATGAAATTTGAAGGATCTAAATCTTAAGAAATTTGATGAAATTTGAAGCGAATATAAACTCAAGTAAGAAAGTATAATAAAATTATAACTAAACATAAATCTTAAGAAAATTGATGAAATTTGAAGAAAATCATGAAGTTTGAAGAAAATCATGAAATTTGAATTAAACATAAATCTAAGAAAACGAGATGAATTGAAGAAAATATGATAAAATTTTAAGTAAATATAAATGTTAAGAAATTTGATTAAATTTGAATCTGAATATAAAACCTTAAGAAAATTTGAAGTAAACCTAAATCTTAAGAAAATCAGATGAAGTTTGAAGAAAATATCATGAAATATTAAGTGAAATTAAATCTTAAGAAATTTGATGAAAGTGAATATAAACCTTAAGAAAATATGATGAATTTTGAAGAAAACGTAATAGTCGGATGAAATTTGAAAAAAATGTCATGAATTTTGAAGTAAATATAAATCTTTAGAAATTTGATTAAATTTGAAGTGAATATAAACCTTAAGAAAATTTGAAGTAAACATAAATCTTAAGAAAATCGGATGATATTTGAGGAAAATATCATGAAATTTGTAGTAAATTTAAATCTTAAGAAATTTGATGAAATTTGAAGTTTTTGTAAACCTTAAGTAAATCTGATGAAATTAGAAGTAAACATAAATCTTAAGAAAATCAGATGAAATTTGAAGAAAATATCATGAAATTTGAAGTGAACTTAAATCTTAAGAAATTTGATGAAATTTGAAGTGAATATAAACATTAAAAAAATCTGGTAAATTTGAAATAAACATAAATCTTTAGAAAATTAGATGAAATTTGAAGAAAATATCATGAAATTTGAAGTGAAATTAAATCTAAGAAATTGATAAAAGTGAATATAAACCTTAAGAAAATATGATGAAATTTTTAACTAAACATAAAATCGGATGAAATTTGAAGAAATGTCATGAATTTTGAAGTGAACTTAAATCTTAAGAAATTTGATGAAATTTGAAGTGAATATAAACATTAAGAAAATCTGAAGAAACTTGAAGTAAACACAAATTTTAAGAAAATCGGATGAAATTTGAAGTAAACATAAATCTTAAGAAAACTAGATGAGTTTGAAGAAAATCTAATAAAATTTGAATTAAATATAAATCTTAAGAAATTTAATTAAATTTGAAGTGAATATAAACCTTAAGAAAATTTGAAGTAAACAAAAATCTTAAGAAAATCGGATGAAATTTGAAGAAAATTTCATGAAATTTGAATTAAATTTAAATATTAAGAAATTTGATGAAATTTGAAGTTAATATAAACCTTAAGTAAATCTGATAAAATTTGAAGAAAACATATATCTTAAGAAAATCAGATGAAATTTGAAGAAAATATCATGAATTTTGATGTGAACTTAAATCTTAAGAAATTTGATGAAATTTGAAGTGAATATAAACGTTAAGAAAGTATAATGAAATTAGAACTAAACATAAATCTTAAGAAAATCGGATGAAATTTGAAGAAACTCTGTTGAAATTTGAAGTAAATATAAATCTTAAGAAATTTGATTAAATTAATAGTGAATATAAACCTTAAGAAAATTTGATTAAATTAATAGTGAATATAAACCTTAAGAAAATTTGAAGTAAACATAAATCTTAAGAAAATCAGATGAAATTTGAAGAAAATATCATGAAATTTGAAGGGATCTTAAATCTTAAGAAATTTGATGAAATTTGAAGCGAATATAAACGTTAAGAAAGTATAATGAAATTAGAACTAAACATAAATCTTAAGAAAATTGGATGAAATTTGAAGAAAATCTCATGAAGTTTGAAGAAAATCTGTTGAAATTTGAATTTAACATAAATCTTAAGAAAACCAGATGAATTGGAAGAAAATTTCATAAAATTTTAAGTAAATATAAATGTTAAGAAATTTGATTAAACTTGAATTGTATATAAACCTTAAGAAAATTTGAAGTAAACCTAAATCTTAAGAAAATCAGATGAAGTTTGAAGAAAATATCATGAAATATTAAGTGAAATTAAATCTTTAGAAATTTGATGAAAGTGAATATAAACCTTAAGAAAATATGATGAATTTTGAAGTAAACGTAATAGTCGGATGAAATTTGAAGAAAATGTCATGAATTTTGAAGTAAATATAAATCTTTAGAAATTTGATTAAATTTGAAGTGAATATAAACCTTAAGAAAATTTGAAGCTAACATAAATCTTAAGAATATTGGATGATATTTGAGTAAAATATCATGAAATTTGTAGTAAATTTAAATCTTAAGAAATTTGATGAAATTTGAAGTTTTTGTAAACCTTCAGTAAATCTGATGAAATTAGAAGTAAACATAAATCTTAAGAAAATCAGATGAAATTTGAAGAAAATATCATGAAATTTGAAGTGAACTTAAATCTTAAGAAATTTGATGAAATTTGAAGTGAATATAAACGTTAAGAAAGTATAATGAAATTCGAACTAAACATAAATATTAAGAAAATCAGATAAAATTTGAAGAAAATCTGTTGAAATTTGAAGTAAATATAAATCTTAAGAAATTTGATTAAATTAATAGTGAATATAAACCTTAAGAAAATTTGAAGTAAACATAAATCTTAAAAAAATCAGATGAAATATGAAGAAAATATCATGAAATTTGAAGGGATCTTAAATCTTAAGAAATTTGATGAAATTTGAAGCGAATATAAACGTTAAGAAAGTATAATAAAATTAGAACTAAACATAAATCTTAAGAAAATTGGATGAAATTTGAAGAAAATCTCATGAAGTTTGAAGAAAATCTGTTGAAATTTGAATTAAACATAAATCTTAAGAAAACCAGATGAATTGGAAGAAAATATGATACAATTTTAAGTAAATATAAATGTTACGAAATTTGATTAAATTTGAATTGAATATAAACCTTAAGAAAATTTGAAGTAAACCTAAATCTTAAGAAAATCAGATGAAGTTTGAAGAAAATATCATGAAATATTAAGTGAAATTAAATCTTAAGAAATTTGATGAAAGTGAATATAAACCTTAAGAAAATATGATGAATTTTGAAGTAAACGTAATAGTCGGATGAAATTTGAAGAAAATGTCATGAATTTTGAAGTAAATATAAATCTTTAGAAATTTGATTAAATTTGAAGTGAATATAAACCTTAAGAAAATTTGAAGCTAACATAAATCTTAAGAAAATTGGATGATATTTGAGGAAAATATCATGAAATTCGTAGTAAATTTAAATTTTAAGAAATTTGATGAAATTTGAAGTTTTTGTAAACCTTAAGTAAATCTGATGAAATTAGAAGTAAACATAAATCTTAAGAAAATCAGATGAAATTTGAAGAAAATATCATGAAATTTGAAGTGAACTTAAATCTTAAGAAATTTGATGAAATTTGAAGTGAATATAAACGTTAAGAAAGTATAATGAAATTCGAACTAAACATAAATCTTAAGAAAATCAGATAAAATTTGAAGAAAATCTGTTGAAATTTGAAGTAAATATAAATCTTAAGAAATTTGATTAAATTAATAGTGAATATAAACCTTAAGAAAATTTGAAGTAAACATAAATCTTAAAAAAATCAGATGAAATTTGAAGAAAATATCATGAAATTTGAAGGGATCTTAAATCTTAAGAAATTTGATGAAATTTGAAGCGAATATAAACGTTAAGAAAGTATAATAAAATTAGAACTAAACATAAATCTTAAGAAAATTGGATGAAATTTGAAGAAAATCTCATGAAGTTTGAAGAAAATCTGTTGAAATTTGAATTAAACATAAATCTTAAGAAAACCAGATGAATTGGAAGAAAATATGATAAAATTTTAAGTAAATATAAATGTTAAGAAATTTGATTAAATTTGAATTGAATATAAACCTTAAGAAAATTTGAAGTAAACCTAAATCTTAAGAAAATCAGATGATGTTTGAAGAAAATATCATGAAATATTAAGTGAAATTAAATCTTAAGAAATTTGATGAAAGTGAATATAAACCTTAAGAAAATATGATGAATTTTGAAGTAAACGTAATAGTCGGATGAAATTTGAAGAAAATGTCATGAATTTTGAAGTAAATATAAATCTTTAGAAATTTGATTAAATTTGAAGTGAATATAAACCTTAAGAAAATTTGAAGTAAACATAAATCTTAAGAAAATCGGATGATATTTGAGGAAAATATCATGAAATTTGTAGTAAATTTAAATCTTAAGAAATTTGATGAAATTTGAAGTTTTTGTAAACCTTAACTAAATCTGATGAAATTAGAAGGAATCATAAATCTTAAGAAAATCAGATGAACTTTGAAGAAAATATCATGAAATTTGAAGTGAACTTAAATCTTAAGAAATTTGATGAAATTTGAAGTGAATATAAACATTTAAAAACTCAGAAATTTGAAATAAACATAAATTCTTGAAATTGGATGAAATTTGAAGAAAATATCATGAAATTTGAAGTGAAATTAAATCTTAAGAAATTTGATAAAAGTGAATATAAACCTTAAGAAAATATGATGAAATTTTAACTAAACATAAAAATCGGATGAAATTTGAAGAAAATGTCATGAATTTTGAAGTGAACTTAAATCTTAAGAAATTTGATGAAATTTGAAGTGAATATAAACGTTAAGAAAGTATAATGAAATTAGAACTAAACATAAATCTTAAGAAAATCGGATGAAATTTGAAGAAACACTGTTGAAATTTGAAGTAAATATAAATCTTAAGAAATTTGATTAAATTAATAGTGAATATAAACCTTAAGAAAATTTGATTAAATTAATAGTGAATATAAACCTTAAGAAAATTTGAAGTAAACATAAATCTTAAGAAAATCAGATGAAATTTGAAGAAAATATCATGAAATTTGAAGGGATCTTAAATCTTAAGAAATTTGATGAAATTGAATATAAACGTTAAGAAAGTATAATGAAATTAGAACTAAACATAAATCTTAAGAAAATTGATGAAATTTGAAGAAACTCATGAAGTTTGAAGAAAACTCTGAAATTTGAATTAAACATAAATCTAAGAAAACCGATAAATTGAAGAAAATATGATAAAATTTTAAGTAAATATAAATGTTAAGAAATTTGATTAAACTTTGAATTGAATATAAACCTTAAGAAAATTTGAAGTAAACTAAATCTTAAGAAAATCGATGAAGTTTGAAGAAAAATATCATGAAATATTAAGTGAATTAAATCTAAGAAATTTGATGAAAGTGAATATAAACCTTAAGAAAATATGATGAATTTTGAAATAAACGTAATAGTCGGATGAAATTTGAAGAAAATCTAATAAAATTTGAATTAAATATAAATCTTAAGAAATTTATATCTTAAGAAAATTTGAATTAAATATAAATCTTAAGAAAATTTCATGAAATTTGAAGTAAATTTAAATCTTAAGAAATTTGATGAAATTTGAAGTTAATATAAACCTTAAGTAAATCTGATAAAATTTGAAGAAAACATATATCTTAAGAAAATCAGATGAACTTTGAAGAAAATATCATGAATTTTGAAGTGAACTTAAATCTTAAGAAATTTGATGAAATTTGAAGTGAATATAAACGTTAAGAAAGTATAATGAAATTAGAACTAAACATAAATCTTAAGAAAATCGGATGAAATTTGAAGAAAATCTGTTGAAATTTGAAGTAAATATAAATCTTAAGAAATTTGATTATATTAATAGTGAATATAAACCTTAAGAAAATTTGAAGTAAACATAAATCTTAAGAAAATCAGATGAAATTTGAAGAAAATATCATGAAATTTGAAGGGATCTTAAATCTTAAGAAATTTGATGAAATTTGTTAATATAAACGTTAAGAAAGTATAATGAAATTAGAACTAAACATAAATCTTAAGAAAATTGGATGAAATTTGAAGAAAATCTCATGAAGTTTGAAGAAAATCTGTTGAAATTTGAATTTAACATAAATCTTAAGAAAACCAGATGAATTGGAAGAAAATTTCATAAAATTTTAAGTAAATATAAATGTTAAGAAATTTGATTAAACTTGAATTGAATATAAACCTTAAGAAAATTTAAAGTAAACCTAAATCTTAAGAAAATCAGATGAAGTTTGAAGAAAATATCATGAAATATTAAGTGAAATTAAATCTTAAGAAATTTGATGAAAGGGAATATAAACCTTAAGAAAATATGATGAATTTTGAAGTAAACGTAATAGTAGGATGAAATTTGAAGAAAATGTCATGAATTTTGAAGTAAATATAAATCTTTAAAATTTGATTAAAATTGAAGTGAATATAAACCTTAAGAAAATTTGAAGTAAACATAAATCTTAAGAAAATCGGATGATATTTGAGGAAAATATCATGAAATTTGAAGTAAGTATAAACCTTAAGTAAATATGATGAAATTTGTAGAAAACATAAATATTAAGAAAATACGATTAGGTTTGGAGAAAATAATATGAAATTTGAAGTGAACTTAAATCTTAAGAAATCTGATGAATTTTGAAGTGAGCATAAACCTTAAGTAAATCTAATGAACTTTGAAGAAAACATAAATCTTAAGAAAATAAGATGAAATTTGAAGAAAATATCTTAAATTTTAAAGTGAACTTAAATCTTAAGAAATTTGATGAAATTTGAACTGAATATAAACGTTAAGAAAGTATAATGAAATTAGAACTAAACATAAATCTTAAGAAAACAAGATGAATTGGAAGAAAATATGATAAAATTTGAAGTAAATATAAATCTTAAGAAATTTGATTAAATTTGAAGTGAAGATAAACCTTAAGAAAATTTGATGAAATTAGAAGTAAACATAAATCTTAAGAAAATCAGATGAAATTTGAAGTGAATTTAAATCTTAAGAAATTTGATGAAATTTGAAGTGAATATAAACCTTAAGAAAGTATAATGAAATTTGAGCTAAACATAAATCTTAAGAAAATCGGATGAAATTTGAAGTAAATTTAAATCTTAAGAAATTTGGTGAAATTTGAAGTGAGTATAAACCTTAAGTAAATCTGATGAAATTTGAAGAAAACATAAATCTTAAGAAAATCAGATGAAATTTGAAGAAAATATCATGAATTTTGAAGTGAACTTAAATCTTAAGAAATTTGATGAAATTTGAAGTGAATATAAACTTAAGAAATATGATGAAATTAGAACTAAACATAAATCTTAAGAATACTAGATGAATTTGAAGAAAATCAACAAATTTGAAGTAATATAAATCTTAGAAATTTGATTAAATTTGAAGTGAATATAAACCTTAAGAAAATTTGAAGTAAACATAAATCTTAAGAAACAAGATGAATTTGAAGAAATCTAATAAATTTGAAGTAAATATAAATTAAGAAATTTGAAGTGAATATAAACTTAAGAAAATTTGAATTAAACGAAATCATAAGAAAATCGATGAAATTTGAAGAAAATTTCATGAAATTTAAGTAATTTAAATCTTAAGAAATTTGATGAAATTTAAGTAAATATAAACCTTAAGAAAGTATAATGAAATTTTAGCTAAATATAAATCTTAAGTAAACTGATGAAATTTGAAGAAAACATAAATCTTAAGAAAATCAGAAATTTGAAGAAAATTTCATGAAATTTGAAGTAAATTTAAATCTTAAGAAATTTGATGAAATTAGTTAATATAAACCTTAAGTAAATCTCATAAAATTGAAGAAAACATAAATCTTAAGAAAATCAGATGAAATTTGAAGAAAATATCATGAATTTTGAAGTGAACTTAAATCTTAAGAAATTTGATGAAATTTGAAGTGAATATAAACGAAGAAAGTATAATGAAAAGAATAAACATAAATCTTAAGAAAATCGATGAAATTTGAAGAAAATCTTGAAATTTGAAGTAAACATAAATCTTAAGAAACCATGAATTGAAGAAAATATGATAAAATTTGAAGTAAATATAAATCTTAAGAAATTTGATTAAATTTGAAGTGAATATAAACCTAAAGAAAATTTGAAGAAAACATAAATCTTAAGAAAATAATATGAAATTTGAAGAAAATATCATGAAATTTGAAGTGAACTTAAATCTTAAGAAATTTGATGAAATTTGAATTGAATATAAACCTTAAGTAAATCTTATGAAATTTGAACAAACATAAATCATAAGAAAATCAGATGAAATTTGAAGAAAATATCATGAAATTTGAAGAAAATATCATGAAATTTGAAGTGAAATTAAATCTTAAGAAATTTGATGAAAGTGAATATAAACCTTAAGAAAATATGATGAAATTGGAAGTAAACATAAAAATCGGATGAAATTTGAAGAAAATGTCAGGAAATTTTGAAGTGAACTTAAATCTTAAGAAATTTCATGAAATTTGAAGTGAATATAAACCTTAAGAAAATCTGAAGAAATTTGAAGTAAACAAAAATTTTAAGAAAATCGAATGAAATTTGAAGAAAATCTGATGAAATTTGAAGTAAACAGAAATCTTAAGAAAACCAGATGAGTTTGAAGAAAATCTAGTAAAATTTTAAGTAAATATAAATCTTAAGAAATTTGATTAAATTTGAAGTGAATATAAACCTTAAGAAAATTTGAATTAAACGTAAATCTTAAGAAAATCGGATGAAATTTGAAGAAAATTTCAAGAAATTTAAAGAAAATTTCATGAAATTTGAAGTAAATTTAAGTCTTAAGAAATTTGATGAAATTTGAAGTTAATATAAACCTTAAGTAAATCTGATGAAATTAGAAGTAAACATAAATCTTAAGAAAATCAGATGAAATTTGAAGAAAATATCATGAAATTTAAGTGAACTTAAATCTTAAGAAATTTGATAAAATTTGAAGTTAGTATAAACCTTAAGAAAGCATATAATGAAATTTGAACTCAACATAAATCTTAAGAAAATCGGATGAAATTTGATGAAAATATCATGAAATTTGAAGTAACTTTAAATCTTATGAAATTTGATGAATTTTGAAGTGAGTATAAACCTTAAGTAAATCTGATGAAATTTTAAGTAAACATAAATCTTAAGAAAACCAGATGAATTGGAAGAAAATATGATAAAATTTGAACTAAATATAAATCTTAAGAAATTTGATTAAATTTGAAGTGAATATAAACCTAGAGAAAATTTGAAGAAAACATAAATCTTAAGAAAATAATATGAAATATGAAGAAAATATCATGAAATTTGAAGTGAACTTAAATCTTAAAAAATTTGATGAAATTTGAACTGAATATAAACCTTAAGTAAATCTTATGACATTTGAAATAAACATAAATCATAAGAAAATCAGATGAAATTTGAATAAAATATCATGAAATTTGAAGAAAATATCATGAAATTTGAAGTGAAATTAAATCTTAAGAAATTTGATGAAAGTGAATATAAACCTTAAGAAAATATGATGAAATTGGAAGTAAACATAAAAATCGGATGAAATTTGAAGAAATGTCGAAATTTGAAGTGAACTTAAATCTTAAGAAATTTCATGAAATTTGAAGTGAATATAAACCTTAAGAAAATCTGAAGAAATTTGAAGTAAACAAAAATTTTAAGAAAATCGGATGAAATTTGAAGAAAATCTGATGAAATTTGAAGTAAACAGAAATCTTAAGAAAACCATGATTTGAAGAAAATCTAGTAAAATTTTAAGTAAATATAAATCTTAAGAAATTTGATTAAATTTGAAGTGAATATAAACCTTAAGAAAATTTGAATTAAACGTAAATCTTAAGAAAATCGGATGAAATTTGAAGAAAATTTCAAGAAATTTAAAGAAAATTTCATGAAATTTGAAGTAAATTTAAGTCTTAAGCAATTTGATGAAATTTGAAGTTAATATAAACCTTAAGTAAATCTGATGAAATTAGAAGTAAACATAAATCTTAAGAAAATCAGATGAAATTTGAAGAAAATATCATGAAATTTGAAGTGAACTTAAATCTTAAGAAATTTGATAAAATTTGATGTGAGTATAAACCATAAGACAGTATAATGAAATTTGAACTCAACATAAATCTTAAGAAAATCGGGTGAAATTTGATGAAAATATCATGAAATTTGAAGTAACTATAAATCTTATGAAATTTGATGAATTTTGAAGTGAGTATAAACCTTAAGTAACTGATGAAATTTGAAGTAAACATAAATCTTAAGAAAACCGATGAATTGAAGAAATATGATAAAATTTGAAGTAAATATAAATCTTAAAAATTTGATTAAATTTGAAGTGAATATAACCTTAAGAAAATTTGAAGAAACATAAATCTTAAGAAAATCGATGAAATTTGAAGAAAATATCATGAAATTTGAAGTGAACTTAAATCTAAAGAAATTTGATGAAATTTGAACTGAATATAAACTTTAAGAAAGTATAATGAAATTTGAACTAAATATAAATCTTAAGAAAATCGGATGAAATTTGAAGAAAATATCATGAAATTTGAAGTAAATTTAAATCTTAAGAAATTTGATGAATTTTGAAGTGAGTATAAACCTTAAGTAAATCTGATGAAATTTGAAATTTGAAGTAAACATAAATTTTAAGAAAATCAGATGAAATTTGAAGTGAATATAAACGTTAAGAGAGTATAATGAAATTAGAACTAAACATAAATCTTAAGAAAATCGAATGAAATTTGAAGAAAATCTGATGAAATT
The DNA here is from genome assembly GCA_021764765.1 of Vicia sativa. Lineage (NCBI taxonomy): Eukaryota > Viridiplantae > Streptophyta > Magnoliopsida > Fabales > Fabaceae > Vicia > Vicia sativa. Next base: position 290,050,074 of record CM038795.1, on the reverse strand, counting down.
TGAAGAAAATCTGTTGAAATTTGAAGTAAACATAAATCTAAAGAAAACTAGATGAATTGGAAGAAAATATGATAAAATTTGAAGTAAATATAAATCTTAAGAAATTTGATTAAATTTGAAGTGAATATAAACCTGAAGAAAATTTGAAGTAAACATAAATCTTAAGAAAATCGGATGGAATTTGAAGAAAATGTCATGAAATTTGAAGTGAACTTAAATCTGAAGAAATTTGATGAAATTTGAATTGATTATAAACCTTAAGTAAATCTTATGAAATTCGAAATAAACATAAATCATAAGAAAATCAGATGAAATTTGAAGAAAATATCATGAGATTTGACGTGAACTTATATGTTAAGAAATTAGATGAAATTTGAAGTGAACATAAACCTTAATAAAATCTGGTGAAATTTAAAATAAACATAAATCTGAAGAAAATTAAATGAAATTTGAATAGAAAACCATGAAATTTGAAGTGAAATTAAATCTTAAGAAATTTGATGAAAGTGAATATAAACCTTAAGAAAATATTATGAAATTTGAAGTAAACATAAAAATCGGATGAAATTTGAAGACAATGTCATGAATTTTGAAGTGAACTTAAATCTTAACAAATTTGATGAAATTTGAAGTGAATATAAACCTTAAGAAAATCTGAAGAAATTTTATGTAAACAAATAATTTAAGAAAATCGGATGAAATTTGAAGAAAATCTGAAGAAATTTGAAGTAAACATAAATCTTAAGCAAACCAGATGAATTTGAAGAAAATCTAATAAAATTTGAAGTAAATATAAATGTTAAGAAATTTGATTAAATTTGAAGTGAATATAAACCTTAAGAAAATTTGAAATAAACATAAATCTTAAGAACGATGAATTTGAAGAAAATATCATGAAATTTGAAGTAAATTTAAATCTTCAGAAATTTGATGAAATTTGAAGTAAGTATAAACCTTAAGTAAATCTGATGAAATTTGAAGTAAACATAAATCTTAAGAAAATCAGATGAAATTAGAAGAAAATATCATGAAATTTTATGAACTTAAACTTATGAAATTGAAGTGAATATAAACCTTAAGAAAAGTATAATGAAATTTGAACTAAACATAAAACTTAACAAAATTGGATGAAATATGAAGAAAATATCATGAAATTTGAAGAAAATTAAATCTTAAGAAATTTGATGAAATTTGAAGTAAACATAAATCTTAAGAAACTCGGATGAAATTTGAAGAAAATATGATGAAATTTTATGAACTTAATTTTAAGAAATTTGATGAAATTTGACGTGAATATAAACTTTTAAGTATTCATGAAATTTGAAATAAACATAAATCTTAAGAAAATCGATGAAATTTGAAGAAATCATGAAATTTGAAGTGAACTTAAATCTTAAGAAATTTGATGAAATTTGAAGAATATAAACATTAAGAATATTGATGAAATTTGAATAAACATAAATCTTAAGAAAATTAGATGAAATTTGAAGAAATATCATGAAATTTGAAGAAAGTGAATATAAAACTTAAGAAAATATGATAAAATTAGAAGTATACATAAAAATCGGATGAAATTTGAAGAAAATGACATGAATTTTGAAGTGAACTTAGATCTTAAGAAATTTGATGAAATTTGAAGTGAATATAAACCTTAAGAAAATCTGAAGAAATTTGAAGTAAACAAATTTTTTAAGAAAATCGGATGAAATTTGAAGAATTGATGAATTGAAAACATAAATCTTAAGAAAACTAGATGAATTTGAAAAAAATTTATTTAAATTTGAAGTAAATATAATTCTTAAGAAATTTGATTAAATTTAAAGTGAATATAAACCTTAAAAAAATTTGAAGTAAACATAAGTCTTAAGAAAATCGGATGAAATTTGAAGAAAATATCATGAACTTTGAAGTAAATTTAAATCTTAAGAAATTTGATGAAATTTGAGGCGAACATAAACCTTAAGTAAATCTGACAAAATTAGAAGTAAACATAAATCTTAAGAAAATCAGATGAAATTTGAAGAAAATATCATGAAATTTGAAGTAAACTTAAGTCTTAAGAAATTTGATGAAATTTGAAGTGAATATAAACCTTAAGTAAATCTAATGAAATTTGAAATAAACATAAATCATAAGAAAATACGATGAAATTTGAAGAAAATAGCATGAAATTTGAAGAAAATATCATGAAATTTGAAGAAAATATCATGACATTGAAGTGAAATTAAATCTTAAGAAAATGTGATGAAATTTGAAGTAAACATAAAAATCAGATGAAATTTGAAGAAAATGTCATGAATTTTGAAGTGAACTTAAATTTGAAGAAATTTGATGAAATTTGAAGTGAATATAAACATTAAGAAAATCTGAAGAAATCTGAATTAAACAAAATTTTTAAGAAAATCGAATGAAATAATAAGAAAATCTGATGAAATTTGAATTAAACATAAATCGTAAGAAAACCAGATGAATTTGAAGAATATCTAATAAAATTTGAAGTAAATATAAATCTTAAGAAATTTGATAAAATTTGAAGTGAATATAAACCTTAAGAAAATTTGAAGTAAACATAAATCTTAAGCATATCGGATGAAATTTGAAGAAAATTTCATGAAATTTGAAGAAAATTTCATGAAATTTGAAGTAAATTGAAGTCTTAAGAAATTTGATGAAATTTGAAGTTAATATAAACCTTGTAAATTTAGAAGTAAACATAAATCTAAGAAAATCGATGAAATTTGAAGAAATATCATGAAATTTTGAAGTGAACTTACTTAAGAAATTTGATAAAATTTGAAGTGAGTATAAACCTTAAGAAAGCATATAATGAAATTGAACTCAACATAAATCTTAAGAAATCGGATGAAATTGATGAAATATCATGAAATTTGAAGTAACTTTAAGTTCAAGAAATTTGATGAATTTTGAAGTGAATATATACCAGTAATCGATGAAATTTTAGTAAACATAATCTAAGAAACCAGATGAATTGAAGAAAATATGATAAAATTTGAACCAAATATATCTTAAGAAATTTGATTAAATTGAAGTGAATATAAACCCAGAGAAAATTTGAAGAAATCTTAAGAAAATAATATGAATATGAAGAAAATATCATGAAATTTGATTTGAACTTAAATTCAGAAATTTGATGAAATTGAAGTGAATATAAACCTTAAGAAAGTATATGAAATTTGAATAAACATAAATCTTAAGAAAATCGATGAATATGAAGTAATTTGAATCTTAAGAATTTGATGAATTTTTGAAGGAGTATAACCTTTCATATTTGATGAAAAAGTAAATATAAATCTAAAGAAAAATATTGAAGTAAATATAAATTTTAAGAAATTTGATTAATTTGAAGTGAATATAAATTTAAGAAAATTGAAACAACATAAATCTTAAGAAAATCGATGAAAATTGAAGAATATCATGAAATTTGAAGTGAACTTAAATCTTAAGAAATTTGATGAAATTTTATGTGAATATAAACCTTAAGTAAAACTTATGAAATTTGAAATAAACATAAATCATAAGAAAATCAGATGAAATTTGAAGAAAATATCATGAGATTTTACGTGAACTTATATGTTAAGAAATTAGATGAAATTGAAGTGCACATAAACCTTTAGAAAATCTGGTGAAATTTGAAATAAACATAAATCTTAAGAAAATTAGATGAAATTTGAATAAAACTATGAAATTTGAATTGAAATAAATCTTAAGAAATTTGATGAAAGTGAATATAAACCTTAAGAAATATGTTGAAATTTTAAATCATAAAATCGATGAAATTTGAAGAAATGTCATGAATTTTGAAGTGAACTTAACTTTAAAAATTTGATGAAATTTGAAGTGAATATAAACCTTAGAAAATCTGAAGAAATTTGAGGTAAACAAATATTTTAAGAAAATCGATGAAATTTGATGAAAATCAAGATTCTGAAGTAAACATAACTTAAGAAAATTGATGAATTTGAAGAAATGTATTGTATTTGAAGTAATATAAATCAAGAAATTTGATAATTTGAAGTGAATATAACCCAAGAAAATTTGAAGTAACTTAATCTTAAGAAAATGATGAAATTTGAAGAAAATATCATGAAATTGAGCAATTAATCTTAAGAAATTTGATGAAATTTGAAGTAAGTATAAACCTTGTAAATCGATGAAATTTAAAGTAAACATAAATCTAAAGAAATGAGATGAAATTTGGAAGAAAATATCATGAAATTTGAAGTGAACTTAATCTATGAAATTTGAAGTGAATATAAACCTTAAGAGTATAATGAAATTTGAACTAAACATAAATCTTAAGAAAATCGAATGAAATATGAATAAAATATGATTAGAAATTTGAATAGTGAATATAACCTTTTAAGAAAATATGAAAATTAGAAGCAAACATAAAAATAGATGAAATTTGAAGAAAATGACATGAATTTTGAAGTGAACTTAAATCTTAAGAAATTTGATGAAATTTGAAGTGAATAAACCTTTAGGAAATTGAAGAAATTTAAGTAAACAAAATTTTTAAGAAAACCGAAATTTGAATAATGGATGAAATAAGTAAACTAAATCTTAAGAAAACTAGATGAATTTGAAGAAAATTAATAAAATTTGAAGTAAATATAATTCTTAAGAAATTTGATTAAATTTAAAGTGAATATAAATTTAAGAAAATTTGAAGTAAACATAAATCTTAAGAAAACGAATGAATTGAAGAAAAAAGAACTTGAAGTAAACATAAATCTTAAGAAAGTCGATGAAATTGAAGAAAATATAATGAAATTTAATAATGTCATGAAATTTGAAGTGAAATTAAATCAAGAAATTTGATGAAAGTGAATATAAATTTGCTGAAATTTCATGATATTTACTTCAAAATTCATGACATTTTCTTCAAATTTCATCCGATTTTTATGTTTACTTCAAATTTCATCAGAGTTACGTAAGATTTATACTCACTTCAAAATTCATCAAATTTCTTAAGATTTAAATTTACTTCTAATTTCATGATATTTTCTTCAAATTTCATCCGATTTTCTTAAGATTTATGTTTAGTTCAAATTTCATTATACTTTCTTAAGGTTTATATTCACTTCAAATTTCATCTAATTTTTTAAGATTTATATTTACTTCAAATTTCATGATATTTTCTTCAAATTCATCTGGTTTTCTTAGGATTTATGTTTACTTCAAATTTCATCAAATTTTGCTTCAAATTTCATTCGATTTTCTTAATATTTTTGTTTACCTCAAATTTCTTCAGATTTTCTTAAGGTTTATATTCACTTCAAATTTCTTAAGATTTAAGTTCACTTTAAAATTCAGGACACTTTCTTCAAATTTCATCCGATTTTTATGTTTACTTCAAATTTCATCATATTTTCTTAATGTTTATATTCACTTTCATCAAATTTCTTAAGATTTAATTTCACTTCAAATTTCATGACACTTTATTCAAATTTCATGATATTTTCTTCAAATTTCATCTGATTTTCTTATGATTTGTGTTTATTTCAAATTTCATAAGATTTACTAAAGGTTTATATTCGCTTCAAATTTCATCGAATTTCTTAAGATTTAAATTCACTTCAAATTTCATGATATTTTCTTCAAATTTCATCTGATTTTCTTAAGATTTATGTTTACTTAAAATTTTCTTAATGTTTATATTCACTTCAAATTTAATCAAATTTCTTAAGATTTATATTTACTTCAAATTTTATCATATTTTCTTCCAATTCATCTGATTTTCTTAAGATTTATGTTTTCTTCAAATTTCATCAGATTTACTTAAGGTTTATATTACTAAAATTCATCAAATTTCTTAAGATTTAAATTTACTTCTAATTTCATGATATTTTCTTCAAATTTCATCCGATTTTCTTAAGATTTATGTTTAGTTCAAATTTCATTATACTTTCTTAAGGTTTATATTCATTTCAAATTTCATCAAATTTTTTAAGATTTATATTTACTTCAAATTTCATGATATTTTCTTCAAATTCATCTGGTTTTCTTAAGATTTATGTTTACTTTAAATTTCATCTGATTTTCTTCAAATTTCATTCGATTTTCTTAATATTTTTGTTTACCTCAAATTTTTTCAGATTTTCTTAAGGTTTATATTCACTTCAAATTTCATCAAATTTCGTAAGATTTAAGTTCACTTCAAAATTCAGGACATTTTCTTCAAATTTCATCCGATTTTAATGTTTACTTAAAATTTCATCATATTTTCTTAATGTTTATATTCACTTTCATCAAATTTCTTAAGATTTAATTTCACTTCAAATTTGATGACACTTTCTTCAAATTTCATGAAATTTTCTTCAAATTTCATCTGATTTTCTTATGATTTGTGTTTATTTCAAATTTCACATGATTTACTTAAGGTTTATATTCGCTTCAAATTTCGTCGAATTTCTTAAGATTTAAGTTCACTTAAAATTTCATGATATTTCTTCACATTCATAAGATTTTTGTTTACCTCAAAATTCTTCGATTTTCTAAGGTTTATATTCACCAAATTCTTTTAATTCTTAAGATTTAAGTTCACTTCAAATTTCATGATATTTTCTTCAAATTTCATCTGATTTTCTTAAGACTTATGTTTACTTTAAATTTTCTTAATGTTTATATTCACTTCAATTTTAATCAAATTTCTTAAGATTTATATTTACTTCAAATTTTATCATATTTTCTTCCAATTCATCTGATTTTCTTAAGATTTATGTTTTCTTCAAATTTCATCAGATTTACTTAAGGTTTATACTCACTTCAAAATTCATCAAATTTCTTAAGATTTAAATTTACTTCTAATTTCATGATATTTTCTTCATATTTCATCCGACTTTCTTAAGATTTATATTTAGTTCAAATTTCATTATACTTTCTTAAGGTTTATATTCACTTCAAATTTCATCAAATTTTTTAAGATTTAAGTTCACTTCAAATTTCATGATATTTTCTTCAAATTTGATCTGATTTTCTCAAGATTTATGTTTACTAATTTCAATGATTTACTTAAGGTTTATATTAACTTCAAATTTCATCAAATTTCTTAAGACTTAATTTATTCAAATTTCATGAAATTTTCTTCAAATTTCATGAAATTTTCTTCAAATTTCATCCGATTTTCTTAAGATTTATGTTTACTTCAAATTTTCTTAAGGTTTATATTCACTTCAAATTTAATTAAATTTCTTAAGATTTATATTTACTTTAAATTTTATTAGATTTTCTTCAAATTCATCTGGTTTTCTTAAGATTTATGTTTACTTCAAATTTCACCAGATTTATGTTTTCATGATATTTTCTTCAAATTTCATCTGAGTTTCTTATGATTTATGTTTATTTAAAATTTCATAAGCTTTACTAAATGTTTATATCACTTCAAATTTCATCAAATTTCTTAAGATTTAAGTTCACTTCAAATTTCATGATATTTTCTTCAAATTTCATCTAATTTTCTAAATCTTTACGTTTACTTCAAATTTTCTTAAGGTTTATATTCACTTCAAATTTAATCAAATTTCTTAAGATTTATATTTACTTCAAATTTTATCATATTTTCTTCCAATTCATCTTGTTTTCTTAAGATTTATGTTTAATTCAAATTTCAACAGATTTTATTCAAACTTCATCAGATTTTCTTCAAATTTCATCCAATTTTCTTAAGATTTATGTTTAGTTCTAATTTCATTATACTTTCTTAACGTTTATATTCACTTCAAATTTCATAAAATTTCCTAAGACTTAAGTTCACTTCAAATTTCATGATATTTTCTTCAAATTTCATCTTATTTTCATGAGATTTACGTTTACTTCAAATTTTCTTAAGGTTTATATTCACTTCAAATTTAATCAAATTTCTTAAGATTTATATTTACTTCAAATTTTATCATATTTTCTTCAAATTCATCTGGTTTTCTTAAGATTTTTGTTTAATTCAAATTTCAACAGATTTTCATCAAATTTCATCAGATTTTCTTCAAATTTCATACGATTTTCTTAAGATTTATGTTTAGTTTTAATTTCATTATACTTTCTTAACGTTTATATTCACTTCAAATGTCCTCAAATTTCTTAAGATTTAAGTTCACTTCATAATTCATGATATTTTCTTCAAATTTCATCTGATTTTCTTAAGATTTATGTTTACTTCTAATTTCATCAGATTTACTTAAGGTTTACAAAAACTTCAAATTTCATCAAATTTCTTAAAATTTAAATTTACTACGAATTTCATGATATTTTCCTCAAATATCATCCAATTTTCTTAAGATTTATGTTAGCTTCAAATTTTCTTAAGGTTTATATTCACTTCAAATTTAATCAAATTTCTAAAGATTTATATTTACTTCAAAATTCATGACATTTTCTTCAAATTTCATCCGACTATTACGTTTACTTCAAAATTCATCATATTTTCTTAAGGTTTATATTCACTTTCATCAAATTTCTTAAGATTTAATTTCACTTAATATTTCATGATATTTTCTTCAAACTTCATCTGATTTTCTTAAGATTTAGGTTTACTTCAAATTTTCTTAAGGTTTATATTCAATTCAAATTTAATCAAATTTCTTAACATTTATATTTACTTAAAATTTTATCATATTTTCTTCCAATTCATCTGGTTTTCTTAAGATTTATGTTTAATTCAAATTTCAACAGATTTTCTTCAAACTTCATGAGATTTTCTTCAAATTTCATCCAATTTTCTTAAGATTTATGTTTAGTTCTAATTTCATTATACTTTCTTAACGTTTATATTCTCTTCAAATTTCATAAAATTTCCTAAGACTTAAGTTCACTTCAAATTTCATGATATTTTCTTCAAATTTCATCTTATTTTCATGAGATTTACGTTTACTTCAAATTTTCTTAAGGTTTATATTCACTTCAAATTTAATCAAATTTCTTAAGATTTATATTTACTTCAAATTTTATTCGTTTTTCTTCAAATTCATCTGGTTTTCTTAAGATTTATGTTAATTTCAAATTTCATCAGATTTTCTTCTTCAAATTTCATCCGATTTTCTTAAAATATTTGTTTACTTCAAATTTCTTCAGAATTTCTAAAGGTTTATATTCACTTCAAATTCATCAAATTTCTTAAGATTTAAGTTCACTTCTAAATTCATGACATTTTCTTCAAATTTCATCTAATATTCTTAAGATTTTTGTTTTCTTCAAATTTTCTTATGGTATATATTCACTTCAAATTTAATCAAATTTCTTAAGATTTATATTTCCTTCAAATTTTATCATATTTTCTTCCAATTATCCGTTTTCTTAAGATTTATGTTTACTTCAAATTTCAAGTATTTTCAAATTTCATCGATTTTCTTCAAATTTCATCAGATTTACTTTAAATTTCTTCAGAATTTCTTAAGGTTTATATTCACTTAAAATTTCATCAAATTTCTTAAGATTTAAGTTCACTTCAAAATTCATGACATTTTCTTTAAATTTCATCCTATTTTTATCTTTACTTCAAATTTCATCATGTTTTCTTAATGTTTATATTCACTTTCATCAAATTTCTTAAGATTTTATTTCACTAAATTTCATGATATTTTCTTCAAATTTCATCCATTTTCTTATGATTTATGTTTATTTCAAATTTCTTAAGGTTTACTTTATGTTTATATTCAACTTCAAATTTCATAAAATTTCTTTATTTAAGTTCACTTCAAATTTCATGATATTTTCTTCAAATTTCATCTGATTTTCTTAAGATTTTGGTTTACTTCAAATTTTCTTGTTTATATTCACTTCAAATTTAATCAAATTCTTAAGATTTATATTTGTTTCAAATTTTATTTATTTTTCTTCCAATTATCCGTTTTCTTAAGATTTATGTTTAATTAAATTTCAATGTATTTTTCTTCAACCTTCATCAGATTTTCTTCAAATTTCATCCGATTTTTAAGATTTATGTTTAGTTCTAATTTCATTATACTTTCTTAACGTTTATATTCGCTTCAAATTTCATAAAATTTATTAAGATTTAAGTTTACTTCAAATTTCATCTGATTTTTTTAAGATTTATGTTTTCTTCAAATTTCATCAGATTTACTTAAGGTTTATACTCACTTCAAAATTCATCAAATTTCTTAAGATTTAATTTTCTTCAATTTTCATGATTTTTTCTTCAAATTTCACGATATTTTCCTCAAATTTCATCCGATTTTCTTAAGATTTATGTTTAGTTCAAATTTTATTATACTTTCTTAAGGTTTATATTCAATTCAAATTTCTTAAAATTTAAGTTCACTTCAAATTTCATGATATTTTCTTCAAATTTCATCTGATTTACTTAAGATTTATGTTTACTTTAATTTCACTGATTTATATTTATTATTAACTTCAAATTTCATCAAATTTCTTAAGACTTAAATGTATTTTCAAATTTCATGAAATTTTCTTCAAATTTCATCCGATTTTCTTAAGATTTATGTTAACTTCAAATTTTCTAAAGGTTTATATTCACTTAAAATTTAATCAAATTTCTTAAGATTTAAGTTCACTTCAAAATTCATGATATTTTCTTCAAATTTCATCTAATTTTCTTAAGATTTATGTTTACTTCAAATTTTCTTAAGGTTTATATTAACTTCAAATTTCGTAAGACTTAATTTACTTTAAATTTCATAAAATTTTCTTCAAATTTCATCCGATTTTCTTAAGATTTATGTTAACTTCAAATTTTCTTAAGGTTTATATTCACTCAAATTTAATCATTTCTTAAGATTTATATTTGTTTCAAATTTTATTCGCTTTTTCTTCAAGTTCATCGGTTTTCTTAAGATTTGTTTATTTCAATTTTCTTCAATTTCTTAAGGTGTATATTCACTTCAAATTTCATCAAATTTCTTAAGATTTAAGTTCACTTAAATTCATGATATTTTCTTCAAATTTCATCTAATTTTCTTAAGATTTTTGTTTTCTTCAAATTTTCTTAAGGTTTATATTCACTTCAAATTTAATCAAATTTAAGATTTATATTTACTTCAAATTTTATCGTATTTTCTTCCAATCTTCGTTTTCTTAAGATTTATATTCACTAAATTTATATTCATTTCAAATTTCATCAAATTTCTTTAAGATTTAAGATCACTTCAAATTTCATGATATTTTCTTCAAATTCATCCGTTTTCTTAAGATTTATGTTTACCAAATTTCATCATATTTTCTTAAGATTTATATTCACTTTCATCAAATTTCTTAAGATTTAATTTCACTCAAATTTCATGATATTTTCAAATTTCATGATATTTTCTTCAATTTCATCCATTTTCTTAGGATTTATGTTTATTTCAAATTTCATAAGATTTACTTAAGGTTTATATTCACTTAAATTTCTTAAAATTTCATAAGATTTAAGTTCACTTCAAATTTCATGATATTTTCAAATTTCATCTCGAAGTTTCTTAAGATTTATGTTTACTTCAAATTTTCTTAAGGTTTATATTCACTTTAGATTTAATCAAATTTCTTAAGATTTATATTTACTTCAAATTTTATTAGATTTTCTTCAAATTCATCTGGTTTTCTTAAGATTTATGTTTACTTCAAATTTCATCTGATTTTCTTCAAATTTCATTCGATTTTCTAAAAATTTTTGTTTACTTCAAATTTCTTCAGATTTTCTTAAGATTTATATTTACTTCAAATTTCATCAAATTTCTTAAGATTTAAGTTCACTTCAAAATTCATTACATTTTCTTCAAATTTCATCCGATTTTTATGTTTTCAAATTTCATCATATTTTCTATGTTTATATTCACTTTCATCAAATTTCTTTAGATTTAATTTCACTTCAAATTTCATGATATTTTTTCAAATTTCATGATATTTTCTTCAAATTTCATCTCAGTTTCTTAAGATTTATGTTTACTTCAAATTTTTTTAAGCTTTATATTCACTTCAAATTTAATCAAATTTCTAAGATTTATATTTACTTCAAATTTTATTAGATTTTCTTAAAATTCATTTGTTTTCTTTAAGATTTATGTTTACTTCAAATTTTTTAAGCTTGATATTCACTTCAAATTTAATCAAATATCTTAAGATTTATATTTACTTCAAATTTTATTAGATATTCTTAAAATTCATATCCGGTTTTCTTAAGATTTATTTATTCAAATTTCATCGATTTTCTCAAATTTCATTCGATTTAAGATTCATCTGTTTTCTCAAGATTTATTTTCTTCAAATTTCATCCGATTTTTTAAGCTTTATATTCACTTCAAATTTAATCAAATATCTTAAGATTTATATTTACTTCAAATTTTATTAGATTTTCTTAAAAATTCATTTGGTTTTCTTAAGATTTATGTTTACTCAAATTCACCATTTTCTTCAAATTTCATTCATTTTCTTAATATTTTGTTTACTTCAAATTTTCTCATTTTCTTAAGGTTGATATTCACTTCAAATTTAATCAAATATCTAAGATTTATATTTACTTCAAATTTTATTAGATATTCTTGCAAAATCCATTTTCTTTAAGATTTATGTTTACTCTCAAATTTCATCCATTTCTCAAATTTCACTCCATTTTTCTCAAATTTCATTCGATTTTCTAATATTTTGTTTACCTCAAATTTCTCTCATATTTCTCAAGGTTTATATTCACTCAAATTTCATCAAATCTTAAGATTTAAGATCACTTCAAAATTATTACATTTTCTTCAAATTCCATCCGATTTTTTTTTTTACTTCAAATTTTATCATATTGTAACGTTTATATTCACTTTGATCAAATTTCTTAAGATTTAATTTCACTTCAAATTTCATGATACTTTCAAATTTCATGATATTTTCTTCAAATTTCATCTGATTTTCTTATGATTTATGTTTATTTAAATTTCATAAGATTTACTTAAGGTTTATATTCACTCAAATTTCACAATTTCTTAAGATTTAAGTTCACTTCAAATTCATGGATATTTTCAAATTTCATCCGATTTTCTTAAGATTTATGTTTACTTCAAATTTTCTTAAGGTTTATATTCACTTCAAATTTAATCAAATTTCTTAAGATTTATATTTACTTAAAATTTTATCATATTTTCTTCCAATTCATCTGATTTTCTTAAGATTTATGTTTTCTTCAAATTTCATCAGATTTACTTAAGGTTTATACTCACTTCAAAATTCATCAAATTTCTTAAGATTTAAATTTACTTCTAATTTCATGATATTTTCTTCAAATTTCATACGACTTTCTTAAGATTTATGTTTAGTTCAAATTTCATTATACTTTCTAAAGGATTATATTCACTTCAAATTACATCAAATTTCTTAAGTTATAAATTCACTTCTAATTTCATGATATTTTCTTCAAATTTCATCTGATTTTCTGAAGATTTATGTTTACTTCTGATTTCATCAGATTTACTTAAGGTTTATATTAACTTCAAATTTCATCAAATTTCAAGACATAAATTCTATCAAATTATGTAATTTTCTATAAATTTCAAACTGTTTTCTTAAGATTTATGTTTACTTCAAATTTTTTAAGCTTTATATTCACTAAATTTATTCAAATATCTTAAGATTTATATTTACTCAAATTTTATTAGATTTTCTAAAATTCATTTGTTTTCTTAAGATTTATGTTTACTTCAAATTTCATCATATTTTCTTCAAATTTATTCGATTTTCAAATATTTTGTTTACCTCAAACTTCAAATTTTCTTAAGGTTTATATTCACTTCAAATTTCATCAAATTCTTAAGATTTAAGATCACTTCAAAATTCATTACATTTTCTTCAAATTTCATCCGATTTTTATGTTTACTTCAAATTTCATAATATTTTCTTAAGATTTATATTCACTTAAATTTCTTAAGATTTAATTTCACTCAAATTTCATGATATTTCTTCAAATTTCATGATATTTTCTTCAAATTTCATCCGATTTTCTTATGATTTATGTTTATTTCAAATTTCATAAGATTTACTTAAGGTTTATATTCACTCTAAAATTTCATCAAATTTCTTAAGATTTAAGTTCATTCAAATTTCATGATATTTTCTTCAAATTTCATCTGATTTTCTTAAGATTTATGTTTACTTCAAATTTTCTTAAGGTTTATATTCACTTCAAATTTAATCAAATTTCATAAGATTTATATTTACTTAAAATTTTATCATATTTTCTTCCAATTCATCTGATTTTTTTAAGATTTATGTTTTCTTCAAATTTCATCAGATTTACTTAAGGTTTATATCACTCTAAAATTCATCAAATTTCAGAAGATTTAAATTTACTTCTAATTTCATGATATTTTCTTCAAATTTCATCCGATTTTTAAGATTTATGTTTAGTTCAAATTCATATACTCTCTAAGGTTTATATTCACTAAATTTCATCAAATTTTTTAAGATTTAAGTTCACGCTAAATTTCATCCATTTTCCAGATTTATGTTTACTTCTAATTTCATCGATTTACTTAAAGTTTATATTAACTTCAAATTTTTAAGACTTAAATTTACTAAATTTCATGAAATTTTCAAATTTCATCCGATTTTCTTAAGATTTATGTTTATTTCAAATTTTCTTAAGGTTTATATTCACTTAAATTTAATCAAATTTCTTAAGATTTATATTTACTTCAAATATTATTAGATTTTCTTCAAATTCAAGTTTTCTTAAGATTTATGTTTACTTCAAATTTCTTGTATTTTCTTCAAATTTCATTCAAATTTCTTTTAGATTTTCTTAAGGTTTATATTCACTCAAATTTCATCAAATTTCTTAAGATTTAAGTTCACTTCAAAATTCATGACATTTTCTTCAAATTTCATCCGATTTATGTTTACTAAATTTCATCTATTTTCTTAAGATTTAATTTCACTTCAAATTTCATGATATTTTTTCAAATTTCATGATATTTTCTTCAAATTTCATGATATTTTCTTCAAATTTCATCCGATTTTCTTATGATTTATGTTCACTTCAAATTTCATGATATTTTCTTCAAATTTCATCTTATTTTCTTAAGATTTATGTTTACTTCAAATTTTCTTAAGATTTATATTCACTTCAAATTTAATCAAATTTTAAAATTTATATTTACTTCAAATTTTATCATATTTTCTTCCAATTCTCAAATTTTCTTAAGATTTATGTTTTCCAAATTTCGCATATTTACTTAAGGTTTATATCACTCAATATTCATCAAATTTCTTAAGATTTAAATTTACTTCAAATTTCATGATATTTTCTTCAAATTTCATCCGATTTTCTTAAGATTTATGTTTAGTTCAAATTTCATTATACTTTCTTGTTTATATTCACTTCAAATTTCATCAAATTTTTAAGATTTAAGTTCACTTCAAATTTCATGATATTTTCTTCAAATTTCATCTCGATTTTCAAGATTTATGTTTACTTAATTTCATCGATTTACTTAAGGTTTATATTAACTTCAAATTTCTTCATACTTAAATTTACTCAAATTTCATGAAATTTTTCAAATTTCATCCGATTTTCCTTAAGATTTATGTTTACTTCAAATTTTATGATATTTTCTTCAAATTTCATCTCGATTTTCTTATGATTTATTTTTTCCAAAATTTCATAAGATTTACTTAAGGTTTATATTCACTTCAAATTTCACAAATTTCTTAAGATTTAAGTTCACTTAAATTTCATCGATTTTCATCAAATTTCATTCGATTTTCTAATATTTTTGTTTACTTCAAATTTCTTCAGATTTTCTTAAGGTTTATATTCACTTAAATTTCATCAAATTTAAGATTTAAGTTCACTTCAAAATTCATTACATTTTCTTCAAATTTCATCCATTGTTTTTGCTTACTAAATTTCATAGATATTTTTTAATGTTTATATTCACTTTCATCAAATTTCTTAAGATTTAATTTCACTCAAATTTCATGATATTTTCTTCAAATTTCATCCGATTTTCTTATGATTTATGTTTATTACAAATTTCATAAGATTTACTTAAGGTTTATATTCACTCAAATTTCGCCAATTTTTAAGATTTAAGTTCACTCAAATTTCATGATATTTTCTTCAAATTTAATCCTTCTTTTAAGATTTATGTTTACTTCAAATTTCTTAAAGTTTATATTCACTTCAAATTTAATCAAATTTCATAAGATTTATATTTACTAATAATTTATCATATTTTCATCCAAATCATCTCGATTTTCTTAAGATTTATGTTTTTCTTCAAATTTCATCGATTTACTTTAAGGTTTATACTCACTTCAAAATTCATCAAATTTCTTAAGATTTAAATTTACTTAATTTCATGATATTTTCTTCAAATTTCATCCGACTTTCTTAACATTTATGTTTAGTTCAAATTTCATTATACTTTCCTAAGGTTTATATTCACTTCAAATTTCATCAAATTTTTAAAATTTAAGTTCACATCAAATTTCATGATATTTTCTTCAAATTTCGCCCGATTTTCAAGATTTATGTTTACTTCAATTTCATCGCATTTATTAAGGTTTATATTAACTTCAAATTTCTAAGATTCTATTATTTCAAATTTCATGAAATTTTTAAATTTCATGAAATTTTCTTCAAATTTCATCCGATTTTCTTAAGATTTATGTTTACTCAAATTTTCTTAAATTATATTCACTCTAATTTAATCAAATTTCTTAAGATTTATATTTACCAATTTTTTAGATTTTCTTCAAATTCATCCGATTCTTCTTAAGATTTATGTTTACTTCAAATTTCACAAGATTTTCTTTCAATTTTCTACTTTTTAAAATTTCTTTAGATTTTTTATAGGTTTATATTCACTTCAAATTTTATCATTCTTAAGATTTAAGTTCACTTCATTCATTCAAGATTTTCTTCAAATATCATCCGATTTTATTAGTTTACTTCAAATTTCACATATTTTCTTAAGATTTATATTCACTTTCCAAATTTTAAGATTTAATTTTTTTCAAATTTCATGATTTTTCAAATTTCATGATATTCCTCCAAATTTCATGATATTTTCTTCAAATTTCATCCCGATTTTCTTATGATTTATGTTTATTTCAAATTTCATAAGATTTACTTAAGGTTCATATTCATTCAAATTTCATCAAATTCTAAGATTTAAGTTCACTTCAAATTTCATGATATTTTCTTCAAATTTCATCTGATTTTCTTAAGATTTATGTTTACTTCAAATTTTCTTAAGATTTATATTCACGTCAAATTTAATCCAATTTCTTAAGATTTATATTTACTTTAAATTTTATCATATTTTCTTCCAATTCATCTGATTTTCTTAAGATTTATGCTTTCTTCAAATTTCAGCAGATTTACATAAGGTTTATACTCACTTCAATATTCATCAAATTTCTTAAGATTTAAATTTACTTCTAATTTCATGATATTTTCTTCAAATTTCATCCGATTTTCTAAAGATTTATGTTTAGTTCAAATTTCATTATACTTTCTTAAGGTTTATATTCACTTCAAATTTCATTAAATTTTTTAAGATTTAAGTTCACATCAAATTTCATGATATTTTCTTCAAATTTCATCTGATTCTCTGAAGATTTATGTTTATTTCTAATTTCATCAGATTTACTTAAGGTTTATATTAACTTCAAATTTTTAAGACTTAAATTTACTTCAAATTTCAAAAATTTTCTTCAAATTTCATCCGATTCTTAAGATTTATGTTTACTTCAAATTTTCTTAAGGTTTATATTCACTCTAATTTAATCAAATTTCTTAAGATTTATATTTACTTCAAATTATTAGATTTTCTTCAAATTCATCCGGTTTTCTTAAGATTTATTTTACTTCAAATTTCACAAGATTTTTCTTCAAATTTCATTCAATTTTCTTAAAATTTTGTTTACTTCAAATTTCTTAAGATTTCCTTCTTATATTTATATTCACTTCAAATTTCATCACTTTTAAGATTGTTCATCAAAATTCATGATATTTCTTCAAATATCATCCGATTTTTTATGTTTACTTAAAATTTCATCATATTTTCTTAAGATTTATATTCACTTTTCGTCAAATTCTTAAGATTTAATTTTTTTTCAAATTTCATGATATTTTTTCAAATTTCATGATATTTTCTTCAAATTTCATGATATTTTCTTCAAATTTCATCTGATTTTCTTATGATTTATGTTTATTTCAAATTTCATAAGATTTACTTATGTTCATATTCACTCAAATTTCATCAAATTTTTAAGATTTGTTCACTTCAAATTTCATGATATTTTCTTCAAATTTCATCCATTTTCTTTAAGATTTATGTTTACTTCAAATTTTCTTAAGATTTATATTCACGTCAAATTTAATCCAATTTCTTAAGATTTATATTTACTTTAAATTTTATCATATTTTCTTCCAATTCATCTGATTTTCTTAAGATTTATGCTTTCTTCAAATTTCTAGTATTTATATAAGGTTTATACTTCACTTAATATTCATCAATTTAAGATTTTAAATTTTCATTTCTAATTTCATGATATTTCTTCAAATTTCATCCCGATTTTCTAAAGATTTATGTTAATCATTATACTTTCTTGTTTATATTCACTAAATTTCATCAAATTTTTAAGATTTAAGTTCACATCAAATTTCATGATATTTTCTTCAAATTTACTCGATTCTCTTAAGATTTATAAGTTATTTCAAATTTCATCGATTTACTTAAGGTTTATATTAACTTCAAATTTCTTAAGACTTAAATTTACTCAAATTTCAAGAAATTTTCATCACCTCATCCCATTTTCTTAAGATTTATGTTTACTTCAAATTTTTCTTAAGGTTTATATTCACTTAATTTAATCAAATTTCTTAAGATTGATATTTTCTTACTTCAAATTTTATTGATTTTCTTCAAATCATCCTGGGTTTTTATTAAGATTTATGTTTTCATTTCAAATTTCATCGATTTTCAAATTTCATTCTCAATTTTCAAAATTTTGTTTACTTCAAATTTCTTCGTATTTTAAGGTTTATATTCACTAAATTTCATCAAATTTAAGATTTAAGTTCACTTAAAATTATGACATTTTCTTCAAATTTCATCCGATTTTTATGTTTACTTCAAATTTCATCATATTTCTTAAGGTTTATATCATTAAATTTCTTAAGATTTAATTTCACTTCAAATTTCATGATATTTTTTCAAATTTCTCGATATTTTCTTCAAATTTCATCTCGATTTTCTTAAGGATTTATGTTTTATCAAACAAGATTTACTTAGGTTTATATTCACTCAAATTTCATCAAATTTCTTAAGATTTGTTCACTCAAATTTCATGATATTTTCTTCAAATTTCATTTGATTTTCTTAAGATTATGTTTTACTAAATTTTCAAGATTTATAAGGCTTTCAAATTTAATCAAATTTCCTAAGATTTATATTTACTTCAAATTTTATCATATTTTTCTTCCAATTCATCTAATTTTCTTAAGATTTATGTTTCTTCAAATTTCTCAAAGTCGATTTACTTATGTTTATATCACTTAATTTATCAAATTTCTTAAGATATAAATTTACTTAATTTCATGATATTTTCTTCAAATTAACTGATTTTAAGATTTACATTTAGTTCCAATTTCATTATACTTTCTTAACGTTTATATTCATTTCAAATTTCATCAAATTTTTTAAGATTTAAAGTCACTAAATTTCATTATATTTTCTTCAAATCATCTCGATTTTCTCAAGATTTATGTTTACTTAATTTCACCGACGATTGTTGTTTATATTAACTTTAAATTTCTTAAGACTTAAATTTATTTCAATCAAGAAATTTTCATCAAATTTCATCCGATTTTCTTAAGATTTTTGTTTACTTCAAATTTTCTTAAGGTTTATATTCACTTAATTTAATCAAATTTCAAGATTTATATTTACTTCAATTTTTTTTTAGATTTTCTTCAAATTCATCTCGGTTTTCTTAAGATTTATGTTTACTTCAAATTTCAATTACATTTTCTTCAAATTTCAATCAATTTTCTTCAAATTTTGTCATTTAAATTTTTCGTATTTTCTTAAGGTTTATATTCATACTTCAAATTTCATCAAATTTCTTAAGATTTAAGTTCACTTCAAAAATTCGTGACATTTTTCTTCAAATTTCATCCGATTTTATGTTTATCCAAATTTCATCATCATATTTTCTTAAGATTTATATTCACTTCACACAAATTTTAAGATTTAATTTCACTTCAAATTTCATATTTTCTTCAAAATTCATGATTTTCTTCAAATTTCATCTCGATTTTTCTTATGATTTATGTTATTTCAAATTTCATAAGATTTACTTAAGGTTCATTCACTTCAAATTTCATCAAATTTCAAGATTTATGTTCACTTCAAATTTCATGATATTTCTTCAAATTTCATATGATTTTATGAGGATTTATGTTTACTTCTAATTTCATCGATTTACTAAAGTGGTTTATATTAATTTCAAATTTTAAGACTTAAATTTATTTCAAATTTCATCCCATTTTCTTAAGATTTATGTTTACTTCAAATCTTTCTAAGGTTTATATTCACTTCAAATTTAATCAAATTTTTGATTTATATTTACTTCAAATTTTATTAGATTTTCTTAAAATTCATCTCGTTTTCTTTAACATTTATGTTTACTCAAATTTCACCCATTTTCTTCAGAATTTCTTAAGGTTTATATTCACCCAAATTTCATCAATTTTAAGATTTAAGTTCACTTCAAAATTCTTTATTATTAATTTTCTCTCAAATTTCAATTCATTTTATGTTTACTCAAATTTCATATTTTCTTAAGATTTATATTCAATTTCGCAAATTTCAAGATTTAATGTCACTCAAATTTCATGATATTTTTCAATTTCCATCCGACTTTCAAGATTTCATGTTTACCTCAAATTTTCAAGATTTATATTCACTTCAAATTTAATCAAATTTCTTAAGATTTATATTTACTCCAAATTTACATATTTTCTTCCAATCATCCGATTTTCTTAAGATTTATATTTCTCCAAATTCCTCAAACAGACTTTTGCTGTCGATTCACCTCAAACCACCAACTTCCAAGACTTAAACTTACTCCAAACTCCTGTATGCCATTCTCTCCAAATCCCACCTCTCAAGACTCCATTATTAGTCCAAAAATGATTTATACCCTCCTGCAGCGCCATTAACTCCTCAAACCCCACCAAACCTCAAAGACCCAAACGACTCAAATCCTGATGAAACTCTTCCAAATCTCATCATGGTCTTCCCAAGACTGAAGCCCACTCCAAAACCTCTTGCTGCCCATATCCACCCAAACCCAATCAAATCCCTTAAGACTACTCACTTCAAACTCCTAACAGACCTTCTCCAACCATCCCATGCCTTTATCAAGACTATGCCCACTCAACCCTCAACGACTTCTCCAAATCCATCCAATCCTCTTAAACCCTCATCATTTCAAATTTCAGATTTTCTTGTAGACTTTATATTCACTAAATTTCATCAAATTTCTTAAGATTTAAGTTCATCAAAATTGCATATTTTCTCAAATTTCATCCGATCTTTTTATGTTTACTCAAATTTCATCATATTTTCTTAAGATTTATATTCATCATTAAATTTTAAGATTTTAATTTCACTCAAATTAAGGATATTTTCTTCAAAATTCATGATATTTTCTTCAAATTTCATCCGATTTTCTTATGATTTATGTTTATTTCGTAAATTTCATAAGATTTACTTATATTCATATATTCACTTCCACCATCAAATTTCTTAAGATTTATGTTCACTTCCAAATCTTCATAGATATTTTCTTCAAATTTAATCGATTTTCTTAAGATTTATGTTTATTTCAAATTTTCATCGATTTACTTAAGGTTTATATTAACTCAAATTCTTAAGACTTAAATTTATTTCAAATTTCATTAGAAATTTTCTTCAAATTTCATCCGATTTTCTAAGATTTATGTTTACTTCAAATTTTCTTATTTATATTCATCAAATTCTAATCAAATTTTAAGATTTATTTTATTTCAAATTTCATTAGATTTTTCTTCAAATTTATCTCGTTTTCTTAAGATTTATGCTTACTTCAAATTTCAATTTATTTTCTTCAAATTTCATTCAAATTCTTCTTTATTTTCTTAAGGTTTATATTCACTAAATTTCATCAAATTTCTTAAGATTTAAGTTCACTTAAAATTAAGGACATTTTCTTCAAATTTCATCTGCTTTTTTTATGTTTCTTACTTCAAATTTCATCATATTTTCTTAAGATTTATATTCAATTTCAATAAATTTAAGATTTAATTTCACTCTTCAAATTTCATGATATTTTTTCAATTTCATTTGATTTTCTTAAGATTTATGTTTACTTCAAATTTTCTTAAGATTTATATTCACTTAAAATTTAATCAAATTTCCCAAGATTTATATTTACTTCAAATTTTATCATATTTTCTTCCACCATCTCGATTTTCTAAAGATTTATGTTTTCAAATTTTAGCAGTATTTAAGGTTGATACCACTCAAAATTCATCAAATTTTAAGATTTAAATTTACTTCAAAATTTCATGATATTTTCATCAAATTCTTCCCGATTTTGAAGATTTATGTTTACCTAAATATTATTATACTTTCCTAAGGTGTATATTAATCAAATTTCATCAAATTTCGTGAAGACTTAAATTTACTTGCAAATTTACGAAATTTTCTTCAAATTTCATCCCGGTTTTCTTTAAGATGTGTTTCATTTAAATTTTCTTAAGGTTTATTCACTTCTAATTTAATCAAATTTCTAGATTTATATTTACTTCAAATTTTATTAGATTTTCTTCAAATTCATCTCATTTTATTAAGATTTATGTTTACTTCTAAATTTCACTTATTTTCTTCAAATTTCATTCGATTTTCTTAAAATTTTGTTTACTTCAAATTCTTCTTATTTTCTTAAGGTTTATATTCACTTCAAATTTCATCAAATTTCTTTAGATTTAAGTTTACTTCAAAATTCATGACATTTTCCTCAAATTTCATCCGATTTTTATGTTTTCTTCAAATTTCATTATATTTTCTTAAGATTTAATTTCACTTTCATCAAATTTTAAGATTTAAATTCCACTAAATTCTTGATATTTTTCTTCAAATTTCATGATATTTTCTTCAAATTTCATATGATTTTCTTAAGATTTATGTTTATTTCAAATTTCATTCGACGTATTTAAGGTTTATATTCACTAAATTTCATCAAATTTCTTAAGATTTAAGTTCACTAAATTTCATTTGATTTTCTTAAGATTTATGTTTACTCAAATTTTCTTATGTTTATATTTACTTCAAATTTTATCATATTTTCTTCCAATTCATCTGCTTAAAGATTTATGCTTACTTCAAATTTCAACAAATTTTCAAATTTCATCCAATTTTCTTAAGATTTATGTGTAGTTCTAATTTCATTATACTTTCTTAACATTTATATTCAGTTCAAATTTAAGATTTAAGTTCACTTCAAAATTCATTATATTTTCACAAATTTCATCTATTTCTTCACATTTATGTTTTCTTCAAATTTCATTAGATTTATTTATGTTTATTACTACCAAAATTCATCAAATTTCTTAAGATTTAAGTTCACTTCAAATTACATGATATTTTCTCAAATTTCAATTTGCGATTTTCCTAAGATTTGCTTTCTTCAAATTTAATGACTTTAAGGTTTATACTCACTAAATTTCATCAAATTTCTTAAGATTTAAATTTATTTTAAATTTGTGATATTCTTTAAAATATCATCCTGATTTTCTTAAGATTTGTTTACTCAAATTTCATTATACTTTCTTAAGGTTTATTCACTTCAAATTTCATCAAACTTTTAAGATTTATATTCCACTTCAAATTTCATGATATTTTTCTTCAAATTTCATTTGATTTTCTTAAGATGTATGTTTACCTCTAATTTCATCACATTTACTTAAGGTTTACATTAACTTCAAATTTCATCAAATTTTAAGACTTAAATTCATTTCAAATTTCATGATATTTCTCTCAAATCCCATCCGAATTTCTTAAGATCTATGTTTACTTCATATTTTCTGTTTATATTCACTTCAATTTTATAAAATTTTTAAAATTTTTTATTTACTTCAAATTTTATTAGATTTTCTTTAAATTCATCTCCTTTCTTAAGATTTATGTTTTCTTCAAATTTTATCACATTTACTTCAAACTTCATCCATTTTCTTAAAATTTTTATTTACTTCAAATTTCTTCCCATTTTCTTAAGATCTATGATTAGTTCTAATTTATACTTAATGCTTTATATTCACTTCAAATTTCATCAAATTTCTTAAGATTTAAGTTCACTTCAAAAATTCATAAGTTATTTTCCTAAAATTTCATCTCGATTTTTACTAACATTTATGTTTACTTCAAATTTTCTTCTTCAGTTTATATTAATCTTCAAATTTAATCAAATTTCTCAAGATTTATATTTACTTCAAATTT